>APFE031006792.1:143216-175729 GCA_000404065.3 Pinus taeda
TCATACTTAACTCATCCTGGACCCCTATAATATAGGGAGAACATATACATGACTTCAGAAAGACTTCCAACTCAAAATTCCTAAGTTAACTAAGTCAACTCACTCTAGTTAACTATTACAAGTTGCTATGAGAATAAAATTCAATTTTAATTTTCAGTTTAATTCAAGGAAAAATTAAACTAGAATTTCTCAATTCTACTTTTATCATTTCTTGTTGCTATTTTCAACATTATGAACTATTGTATTACTATAATATGCTAATTTAAAACCCACAACATTGAGTATTTTCCTTGTTGGGTGTGTTCAAGAAATTTATTTGATCTTCTTTAGGTCAACCATAGCCTCTATATTGAATCATAACAAGGTCAAGAACCCAAATCTAGAAATTACTTCTTTATTCTCCTCAAGCCCTAATTTATTATACTGATATTAGGTGGATTTTCACTGTAGGAGCCTCGGGGACACTTAGCTTAAGTATCTTGGCTATTTGACCCCATGCCCTACTAGGGAAGCCTCCCTTGTGTTGGATTGTGTCCATCACCAAATTGAGGGGAATAATTACTAAGGTGATAATTGTGACACTCTTAATTGTTACTCATTATCTAGATCACTTAGTGAGGCTTTACATTGTTAGATGCAAGATTTTATTGTAACAAGTATAATACTCCCCACAACTCCATGCAGGAACCAAATGAATTATTCATGTACACTTAGTAATTGATGATATTCCAATAGATATTTTGTAAGAATTATGAAATTTCAAAACCTTAAAACTTATGGCTAGGACACATGATCTTCGCTCAATGAGCTTGTGACATAACACTTGCATTCATGAATATTAAAACTTACCACTAATTGACTGGATATTGATGAATATATATCTTGTTACTTTTATTGGGTCACCTCACCCCCCCCCCCCCAAAACCCCCCCCAAAATACAACTTTCCAATAAGAAAATCCCATAAGTTTACTATATATCCCTTTTTATACTTCCAATACATATAAACCTCTTGGTACCCCACATGTCTCTAGTATACCTACAATATATGTACCTTATTTTTTACAATTTTAAAACCTTGTTTAAATCAACATGATAAGATATTGGCCAATAAGGCGAAGCACCACAAGATAAGAAAGGTTCTTAAAACTTGAATGAAGGGGGTGGAAAATGGTTCAACTCTTATTGTAGTGATTTTATGTTCCATAAAAGATCATCCACCAAGAAAAGTAGGGAGATAATATGTAACTCCCCTCCCTCATGTATTACATTATTGTAAACCTAAGCTAAGTTAAAGCTAGGTATGATATCCTCCCTTGTGTGTTAAAGGTTGTAGACCTAAGCTGAGGAAAGCTAGGTTTGATACCCTCCTTTGTGGGTTAAAATATTCTACACCTAAGCTGAGGAAATCTAGGTGATATGTAATGTGAAAAGAAAATGTATTATTAAATAAATTAATAAAATAAATCACTTGGAGGGTGGAGCACCAAGAGAGAGGAGATGATTGCCAAATCCCATGAGGAATGGGATAGGAATGAATCTTTCATGATAAGCTTATAGATGTGATTCTAGATAAGCTTGGATGGATTGGATATACATCAAATGGATGGGAGATAAAGATCCATAAGACATAAAAGCTTTGCGGGAGATAAAGGCAAGATTTTATGTGGAAAAACATTGTGGGAGATAAAGACAAGCTTTTCCAGATAAGGCCTAGGCAAATGGAAAAATCCATAAAGCGGGATGCTACTAATGGTAACAAAATCATGAAAGAGGGTATTAAATACCTAGTGCATCAATCAATTAAGGACGGTTGATCCTTGGCAAGATATTCGGCTCGAGGGGAGTCATAGGTGATTCATGGCTGGGTGGTGGTGCTCCTCCCTCCAAGTGAGATTCAATTGGTGTCAGATGCGTGGAATATGTGTATGATGTCAGATGTGTGGAATGTGTGTATGATGTTTCTTCCCTTTTTTTCTTAATTTAATTTAGCTTATGAAATAATTTGTATAAATTTTCTAGCAAGGAGAATGATTGAAGGAATTACATGTCACTATTATAGATGAGTAGATTTACTTGTGCTCATGGAATTTATGAGATAATGTTATATGGTTGTAAGTGAAAATTTTGGCATAACAATGAAATTCTAATTTAGGTTGTTAAAGGATCAATGTGTAGACCTTATGTAGTATTGGTATATCTAATCCATTTTTAAGGTAAATAGTCATGCTTGAGAATCTTATTGCCTCCAAAAGAAGAGGCTTAGTAGGTAGTGTATTACCTGGGCCATGGAGCTATTTTTACTTATGATTAGAATTTACTTGTGACCATTGTACATAAGAAATGTGGCAACATTTGTTTGAGTTGATAATGGTAGGCTGTTTATATTAATGATCTCATTAATGTTTCTATGAAATTAACTTCATGAGGTGGCCATATATAGATTAAGGTGTGGGATAACTAATAGCATGAGATGTGGGTGCATGCAAACCAATTAGGGGACAATGCCCCTAAATGATATAATTAAAGGTTCAGTGTATTCTAAGCCATGCATGTCAAAGAATGGCATCCTATGGGGCTAGTCTAGTCGATTTTACATGTTACATAAACAGGTATATCACTAAACCATTTGACTATGCATGTGAATTTAGGATCATGATCCCTAGCCATGCGGCCATGCTAGTTACCTTAAGTTTAATTTATTGTACATTAATGAGATCGTCAAAGAGTCTTGTTGACTGCATGTTGTAAGACAAAAGATTGACTGACATAATGTCTTATAGATGAAAAAGTCCACATCATAGATCCACCTCATATAAGTAATAAAAATTATATATCGACATACTCAATGTGCTCTTGGAAAGAGCCAAATTGTAACTGTAAATGAAGAATTCGTTCATTGAATCAAGCCTAAGGGCAAAATTTCTAGGTAGGCAAAAGAGGTTCGTTACAAATGGTATTAGAGGAAATAGGTTCGAACACTAAGGCCTATGGACCAATCCACCTCTGTCCCAAATCTCATGTCATGTAAATATTACAAGGATTCTCACAATTAAGAGAAAATTATGAGCTAAACAACAATATTTTAATGAGGAGAGAGTGCTCTTAATTCTATTTGTTAAGCTACTAAGAAACTAATTACATAACGGGGTTGGTTATAAAAACAAAATTATAAGGAAAGAAAATAACCCACATCCATAAGAATAGTAAAGTAAAACATGTGAGTACCACATTGACTTCTTAAAGGAAGTTAGATTTCCTTAAAGATGATTTGAATATTAAAATGTTATCATATGAACTGTGAAAATGAAGGAGCGGTAAGGGAAACTATATTATTCATTTCTCTGCTCAACCTAGTCGTTAGTCCCATTTCGCAAAAATCTAATAACTGAATAATCGAATCAAGCACTGTTATGGTAAAAATTACAGTGGTAAAATTTCATTCAACTATGGATGAAAGTGATTCTCGTCTTCTATGAGATTTTCAAATTGGTAGTTAAATGGAAAAGAGCTAATGTGAAAACAGAGTGTTAATAGAAAGTTAAAGACATACATTCTTTCCTGTGATAATATGATTTCCCAAAATTAAGTTTTTCCTAATACTTGTCAAAGGATCACTTAAGAATTTAGAGGAAAAAGCTACTATCCCTTTATACAACATTGATAATGTTGTGAGATAATTCAAACTAATGTAAATTCTCGTCTATTTATGTAAATAGAAAATCAGTAGAGTGCACCAATCCTACTCTTCAGTATGTGTTTGAAGTCAACTCGAAATACACCTCTCTGCATTTCCCCACCCGCCACAATATCAATTACTTGAGCATTTTTTCTCAAACTCCTTGAATACCGAGTTAAAGGAATGGAACAGTTTGTGTTGAATTATTCACAGATTTGCCATGACAGCAACCCCATTCATTTCAACACCGCTAGTACTCAAAGGGAAGGCTTCAAATATATAGTGGTTTCCCAAATACTCTACGCTAGTATCTTTCCTGGTATAATAGCCTTCCACTTTTGTTGTTCATGCGAAAACGAGGGTTATGCAAATCAAAAACCACCAAGAACCATCAGTAGGGGCACTGCATGAACAACTATTTGGCGTTAGGATTCCTTATATTATACTGGGAACTAATTGAGTCAAGGCGTGAACTCTCATAAAGGTTGATGCAAATACAACTAGATGAAGATGAAATTAGTTGCATCATAGTTTCAATGTTAGAAGTTCATGCAGTGGTGTGTATCTTGGCCAGTGGGAGAGTTAAGAGTTAAAAATCAATAAAAATAGATAACGAGTATTCCTTCCTTGTGTCTAGATGCTGGATGTGTTGGTTGTCCTCATCGCTGGAATAATTTATTCCCCATGCACTGTTAAAATGTAGTGTTTAGGATAGGTTCAAGCACATCTGAATCGTGGGAAACATCAAAGGTGGTTCGAACTCATCCAATGATTTGGAGGGATTCGATCCCAAAAGCAAACTTGTGTTAAGGAGATAATAATGTATTTCACTCACACGCTGGTAAAAGAAAAATAAGCTCACCTTCCTATTTGGGAAACAGTGAGAAGGCTCAACATTATCCAGTAATCTGGAGTTGAAATAAATTTTTCAATTCCAAAAGACGACCTTTTTAGCTTATGGATAGAGTGAGGCTATCCATTAAAACACTGCAAAAAGAGGTAATGTGTCATAATTGAAATAAAGGATAAGACTATTGTTTCCTTGTTTTTTTTGAAACATTGTTTTCTGTATATTTATCAAAGGTTGGAGGTGCTAAGTTGGCAACAAAGCCAACTAAAACCATTTACATAAAGCAATCAAGGAAAGCGGTAGTAAGGTTTTCTAACCAAGGCATCCGCATCGTAGTGGGTTATAACCTTATCCTGTAATAAACATATACATGGAAAGTAAAGCCATAGCTTGGTTGTTTCCATTTTGGTGGTGGTTATCCGTGAAGTGTAGAAGGCGAGAATGGTTGGGTTTCATGCTATTACTCAGTGAAAATGCATGTCTTTATCAACTCTGTAATTGCAGAATGTTGATATTGTAATGGATTTTGTTTGAGAAGAAATACCATATCCATTATTGTTTTCATTTATTAGTAATTTTAATTCTGTATGTTAGGAAGGGTGCAATAGTTTGAGGTCCAATTAAATTGTATGTATGTTATGTGGTGGAAGATTCAATGGAAGCTGCCATGGGCGGGGTCGCAGATGGAGAAAAGGGAATGTTATGGGTCACATTGCAGTAGTAAATAATAATATAAAGGTTGTGGTTGTTTTGCTGTGGCAGCAGAGAGGAAATTTTGGTTTAAAAATATGAGCGAGGAAATGAGTACAATGGATAGTTAGGGATGATCTGGCTAGTGGCCATAGGCGGATTGTGTGCATGTAATGTTGAGACTTTACCCCGATGGTTGTCAACTACCGATGCACTTGACAGGTAACAAGTCTAGGTCATAATATTGTACTCTTGCTAGTGAGTGCTACACTAGTATACGATACTTCACCAGTAAGTAGAACGAAATTAATGAAATTAAAGAGTGAATGATGGATATGCCTTTTTTCCTGACAAGGGATTTTCTGGTTCGTTTATGAACAAGACCAGAAAGTGGAAGTGTCACAAAAAGGTCACAAAAGCACTTCTTGAGCATCGTCATTGTGATGGGCATGGAGCAATAGAGCCTGTAGTAGTGCTAGCCTAGCAGGGGCTTTTAAGGTTGTTGTCAATTTGCCCATCTGGCGAAGGGGAAATCACATAATGCATACTCTTTCATGGTAAACTGAAAATGAAGTACATTCTTTGAAGTGATGAGCCTCACATGTGCACTCTCTGGGCTTGGTAGTAGCGGTTTGACTCCCTCGCCACTTTAATCTCTGGGAAAACCTACACAAAGCATCCACCTTTATAATAATAATCATTGTGGACAGGTGTATATTGACAGATACAGAGACACAAGGAACTTGTGAAGGAATTCAACACATTAAGGTGTTGTGATTTTAGGATACACAAAAATGTTGTCTACACAGTTGGAGTGAGGCAGTGAAAGCCATTTAGTGGGAACTAGAAACTTTCAGAAACCTCCTCACTAAAGAGGATATCTGGAGGTGATTATCAGCATAGAGTAAGTTGATTCTTTGATATAATTAAGCAAGCAAGTAGGGAATTAAGTAAGGAAATCTGAGGAGAATATTCTCTTGAAGGATCTCTTGTCTTTTGTTGGGAATAAATTGAGAGTCTATACACACAATGAGGTTGTCCTCCTTGGGCTTCTCTCATCAACATCAAAAATGGGAAAGGAGAAATCTTAATTCATAGTTATGGAATGTCTGTGTTGAGCCCCTTGTATCTCTACCTGCAATTGAAAAATTCATGCAAATGACACTATTTTTTTCTTTTTGTTATTCTGCACTCTTCTGTCTTTAATATTCCCAGCGATATTTCGAGTTGGAGATCCTTCACGCATCTCTCAATTGTTACTTCTCGATATCATTTCTATCACCTTATATTTGTCCACTCAAGTAACTGGAAGAGCTTGCTTTTTTTTATAAACTGAAAACTTTACCAACCCATATAGTTGATTTGATAGTCGAAGGAATTTCTAACCTTAGAAAGCTTGAGCTTGACATTGCGTCTATCGCAGCAGGACAATGTCCAGAGCAAAGAGAGCTCTTTTGACCAAAAGAACACAAAGTTTGGTATTTGATATTACAAATTGCAGAGGTATAATTTATGATGAGAATGGTTTTGAATGAATTCCAACTGTTTTGAGAACATTGTATTTTCCAAAAGGAATTGGATCCTTATGTCTACATTTTATTTCTATATTGTAATTTGTAAATGAACACAAGTGCACATATCTTATGTCCTAAGGTTATGTGACTTTGTGCATATGTGCACACCATATTAAAGAAATGACTAGTTTATTTAGTATATAAGTGGTCAGAAATTAAGCTTTGAAAAGCTTGCTTACAATTAGTTCAGAAGATGAAACCCGCATAAGGAGTGTGACTATTCACAAAATTCTCAAGTAAAGTGTGATCATATTAAATATTCTATTTAATATGTTATGGCACATCCTTATGTTTTTAAACATGTGAACCTTATTGAAAAAAAAATGAAGTACCATGTTTTAATGTTCATGGTATTAAAGGATAGAATCATTGATTTGTTGGTTTAGAATGTGTGATGGTTGCCTTGAGTTGGAAGGATGAGAATTGAGAAAATTACGGAGTCTCACATATAATATTGTTGATATTTCACTACTATCATATACACTCTTTAGAAAATAGGTTTTAATTATAAGTAATGATCAAATGATGCCCAAAGGGGAGCCTATCTAGTATATGGTTATGAGAAGTTGTTTTGGTATGTTTACATGCATAAAACATTGCTAAGTGAAGAAGTAACATGTTCTTAAGGTAAATAAGTTACTTTTATTAAGACCCTTTCTAAGACAAGGAGCTTAAAATTTTATCATATATTGTGAAAGTTCAAAACTTAAGCTATAGTTGAGCAATGCTATGAGGACACGATAACTATATGGCATGATTGGAAAGTGAAGATTGCATATATGCATAGAGAATAATTAAACAATTGGAAACCATGACAAGGCATGGCCACCATATTAATACATACTAAATCTTGATAACAAATAATACATGTACAAAAATAAATTAGTATTTAAGTACACAAATACAAGGATGCCTTACATATAGAACTCATTGTGGGGGTGCAATGAGCTGCATGGATATGCTTGCATAAGTAGTGTAATTGAGGTCAAATAGTAAATCATGTTTATATTCAAAATCATTAAACAAACTTCTAAAATGGATGCCTATGTATAAAGGCAAAGTAGATATTTAATCATTACACCTATGTTAATGATATGGTAAACATTTTACTCATATCTTTTCTAAGATGGCATGGATGCTATGCAAGGACAAAGGGTAATACAATACAAATTCATTGAGGTAAATTAGAAATATTATCACCTCACTCTAATCATATTCAAAATCAAATGATGAGTTGTATGGTTTCTAGTTAAGAACAAAACTTAAGGAAATTAAGTTATGCTTAAAAGATCCCAAGAAGGGATAGAGGATGTGAAAGCCAAGTCTTTTATAAGACTAAATACCTTAAAGTTGTTTTTCAAATTTAATGTGGCCGTGTTGATCAGCTCACATGCAAATTATTGAGGTAAATTACTTTGGATATGGTTTGTCAATAGACGAATTATTTTAGTAAGAAAATGATCCAATTACACATTGTTTGATGAAACAAAACCTTTTCACGACATTATGCATAAGAAAATAAGCATGCATAGGTTGGAACCTGAGGGATTCTAGTTAAGTAATATCTTAACCTAGATATGAAAGAGGCATAAAGAACATATCAATTCATGGGATGAGATTGTGAAGTGGGTGTAGAAATGTAATACAAATGTAATACAATATATTGTATACGTATTAAAGAAAAAGGGGGGCATCATGCATTAATAATGGTCAGCGTCCTTTTAACCAAGTAAGGTATACTTTGAAATTGAACATGATGGGATTGATGCATTAGAACAATTCAGGGTGGCCTAATGATTGTTGCAAACCACGAATTCGTAATTGAACTCTTAGTTTAAGGGTGATTTAAGGCACTAACATGTAAATACCCCTCGGTCACACCTCACATAAAATTTAAAGGGTATGAAGTGATGAATAGTATAGATTCCACTTATAACCTTTATATGGGAGATGTATGCAAATGCATATTGTTTATTGAATGAGGTCATACCTACACTAAAGTGTGCATGACCAACAAGATGTAGAGGTATAAAAAGGGAAAATGGTCAATCCTACGACATAATTTCTTAAAGTGTGGAATATTTTTTAGGAACTAACTAATTTGTCCTGATGATTATGGGACTTCAAATATCTATGAAAAACTAAATATCATAGTCAATAGTATGCCTTATGGTACATTTCATTGTTGTTAAAACCTAGTACAGGTGACAGATTTAATCACAAAACTGAAAGTTATGGGTATGATTGAGTTATAGTGTGCATGATGACTATTATATTATTATATGACTTCTGGAATTGATTTACAAATGACACAAAACTTTCTTAATTACATAGATGAACCATGATAAATGAATGTTGGTAGGATACTAACATGGTGGAAAAATATGCAAATAAAGTTTATGTCATGCAAGTGATACCATGAGGATGGTATTATAGGTTGTACCACAACTGAACAATGTACAACAGTACATATAAGACCATATTAATACATATGTTACAATTTTGAAAAATGAAATGTGTATTGGAGTGTATAACATACCTTGTGTGCAGGTATGCAATAGTCATTAGATGGATGTCTGGCCAGGTAAACAAACTTGGAGATTTCCCTGAATAAGGAAAGTAAGTTTGGTATAAGTAACTATGGTTCATCACAGTTTGGAATACATACAATTATGATGAATATATGTATATGAAAATATATTGTGATATGAAATAATATGTTATTACCTTGCAGGCATATTAATGTGGAAAATATACTAACTGATGTATTGTATGCAGAGAGACTGCAAGAAGCAGGTGTTCGACAAGAACACAAAGGCTTGAAAGAATGCAAGCAGAGGAAATGCATTCTTCAGATAAAATAAACAATAAGAAATAGTTGCTTTAATAGTAACACATTATGATATTTATCATAGTTAAAATTTGCATCGATAAATTCTCACAAATGGTTTGAAAAAAATGTGTGACAGGTAGCTATGGAAGGAGAGATGCTAGTAGCACTCCTTGAGACCGATATAGCTATGGAAGGAGAGATGTTAGGAGCTCTCCTCGTGGAAAATGTACATCGGAAAATTTGCATCAAATGGAAAATCCATGAAAGCTATTGATTTGGAAACCAACTACCTATGAACGAGGATATGATGCAGTGATACAACGAGGATGGTGTAAAATTTAAGGGGGGGAGTATGTAACACCCCTCCCTCCTATATTACATTATTGTAAACCTAAGCTAAGTTAAAGCTGGGCATGATATCCTCCCTTGTGTGTTAAAGGTTGTAGACCTAAGCTGAGGAAAGCTAGGTGATATGTAATGTGAAAAGAAAATGTATTATTAAATAAATTAATAAAATAAATCACTTGGAGGGTGGAGCACCAAGAGAGACGAGATTATTGCCAAATCCTATCAGGAATGGGATAGAGATGAATCTTTCATGATAAGCTTCTAAATAAGCTTGGATGGATTGGATATCCATCGGATGGATGGGACATAAAGATCCATCATACATAAAAGATTTGCGGGAGATAAAGGCAAGATTTTATGTCGAAAAGTGTCGTGGGAGGTAAAGACAAGCTTTTTTGAATAAGACCTAGGAAAATGGAAATTAACATAAAGTGGGACATTTCTAATGGTAACTAAATCATGAAAGAGGGTATTAAATACCCAGTGCATCGATCAATTGAGCATAGTCGATCCTTGGCAAGATCTTTGGCTCAGGGGGAGTCAGAGGTGATTCATGGCTGGGTGGTAGTGCTCCTCCCTCCAAGAAAGACTCAGTTGGTGTCAAATGTGTCGAATGTGTGTATGATGTTTCTTCCCTTTTTGTCTTAATTTCATTTAGCTTATGAAAGAATTTCTATAAATTTTCTAGCAAGGAGAATGACTGAAGGAATTACATGTCACTATTATAGATGAGTAAATTTACCTGTGCTCACGACATTTATGAGATAATGTTATATGGCTGCAAGTGACAGTTTTGGCATAACATGAAATTCTAATTTAGGTTGTTAAAGGATCAATGTGCAGATCTTATGTAGTATTGGTATATCTAATCCCTTTTTAAGGTAGAGAGTCATGCTTTAGACTCTTATTGCCTCCAAAAGAAGAGGCTTAGTAGGTAGTTGTATTACCTAGGCCATGGAGCTATTTTTACCTATGATTAGAATTTACTTGTGACGATTGTACATAACAAATGTGGCAGCATTTGTTTGAGTTGATAATGGTAGGATGTTTATATTAATGATCTCATTAATGTTTCTATGAAATTAACTTCATGAGGTGGCCATATATAGATTGATGTGTGGGATAACTAATAGCACGAGATGTGGGTGTCTGCAAACCAATTGGGGGACAATGCCCCTAAATAATATAATCAAAGATTTAGTATATTCTAAGCCATGCGTGTCAAAGAATGGTATCCTATGGGGCTAGTCTAGCTAATTTTACATGTTACATAAATAGGTATATCACTAAACCATTTGACTATGCATGTGGATTTAGGATCATGATCCCTAGCCATGCAGCCATGCTAGTTACTGTAGGTTTAATTTATTGTACATTAATGAGATCATCAAAGAGTTTTGTTGATTTCATGTTGTACGACGAAATATTGACTGACATAATGTCATATAGATGAAAATTTCCACATCATAGATCCACCTCATACAAGTAATAAAGATTATATATCGACATACTCAATGTATTCTTGGCATGAGCTAAATTTTAACTGTAAATGAAGAATTTGTTAATTGAATGGAGCCTAAGGGCGAAATTTCCAAGTAGGCAGAAGAGGTTTGTTACATAAATGAATCGTTGAAAAAAAATATTATATAGGGCACTCCACAAAACCATTGTGTGACATAGCCCTATAGTGAATTTAATCAACTATATAATTTTCCTTATACTCTCATTTGATTAAGAATAAATTTACAATCCTTCATATTTGTATTTTCTTCTTCCACATAAATTTCTTAAGACAAATATTTAGGAAATGTGGGTCCATCTTATTTTTATAGTAGTTAAACAATCTATGTAGCCCATTTTGTAAACAAGGGTGGAATATTTCTAATGGCCCACAAAGAGAGACACTTAATTAGAAATTATAACTATATAACCATTTTGAAGAACGAACCATTAAGTGAGACAATAACTTTCTCATGATTTGTACTTCCTTAAACTGTATATGTAGGTCATTCAAAAATAAAAATAAAAATAGATTAAATATTAATAAAATTATATTTAATAATTTATTAGAAAAAATTAATATATATAAAACATGTCAAAATAGAAAAAATATAAAAAATAAATTTTCTAAAAGAGTATCAAATTAAAATAAATAAAATTAATTTTTGTACGAAGCTAAATATAAAATTAATATAAATATACAATCATTATTGAAATTAGTATAAGTTTATTTTAATCTTAAATTTACAAAGTTTTTGAGAGAAATCAAATCTTTTTTAGATACAAATTTTTCTTCAAGTTTTATATCTAAAAAGAAGTTTTCATCCTAAAAATATTTGATTCTTTTAACACTTAGTTATCTAAACCCAAAATAAATATATATACTAATTCTTTATGTAAATAAAAACTTCATATAAAATATCATAATTTAAATATACATTAAAAATATAATATTTAATTTCGTTGATACGCTGGATGAGGAAGGTGTTAGGATTTCGGTTCAGTGCTCTAGGGTCTGGTGGTGGAACTATACTTGGTCTCTTGCTCAACAACGAAAGAGGCAACAAAGGCATGACAAAATTGATGGTTTCTTGATTTTCTTCGAGGAATTATGGCTTGTTGTGTATAATGGAGCCCAATTCCTTGTTTTTCTCAGGCCATGCAAGGCTGGACTCGGTTGGGAGGCACAATGTGAAGGCAAATGTTATTTTTTTATCATTTAGGCTAAGGAGTGTCTGTATAAAAGCTTGCAATGCCATTATGAGGGCGATGTTTGGGTGGTGTCTTGTTTCTGGAGAATAGTGGAGTGAATGGTGTGGCGAGGACTGTGAAGGCGGTGCTAACGACACTGCCTTAAGTTTGGTTTGTTGGACGGGAGGGCAGAAATTCACTTCAATAGACGGAGCAGCGAATTTGGTGGAACTGGGCATGATTGAGCGGCAACAATGCATCGTAATACTCAATGGGGGCGATCTCACCTCCCAGCAAAGCCAAGGATGGGGAGGGAGGAGGCCCTTGCATTGGCAACCATGGTGGATGGAAGCGCAAGAAAACCAATGGGCAAAGCTTAGGGTGCACGTACTAGAGCACACAAAAGGCGAGGTGGCGAACATCATGGTGGTCGGCAAGGTGGTTAGAGTCGGGGGTAGTTGACTCAGCATCACGACAACGCTGGCACAAAAACACCACGCACTAGTAGCAACTCACGGACTCTCGGCTCTCGAAGAGGTGGTGGGTGCATGAGGGCTCACGCACCTCCAAACGATGGTCGTTGTGACCCGCCAGACCCACAGGGATTGCAGCAGTGCTGCTTGGAAAACTGTCAAGACGTAATCTAATCCTTGGTGGACCGGGTAGATGTGGAAAAATGAATTAATCGAGAAAAACACGATGAGGTGATGGAAACATTGGAACGCATGCATTACTTCTAGTGCGAGGTCAAGGAGCGAGTGGTAGTAGTCTCACAGGGACAAACCATCTAGTGAAGAAATTGGAATAGCTAAAGAATTGGATGGCACACTTTGAAGGGCAAGTTTAGTGCAACTTCCATCCTCCACCTCGAGGAATCCTCCTGGTTGCCAACTTAAGTCAACTGAGACAATTAGTATGTCGTGTAGTTTTCTGATTTCTTTATGTTTTGTTCGGCTATTGGAACTTATGACCCTCTCGTTTGTGGACACTGCTACTAGCATCTTTTTTTATTTTTGTCAATTTACATTGTCAACCAACCCTATTAGGGTCAAACCACATGGTTTTTCAAGTCTCTAATGTATATCATTTTTTTTCTAAATAAATAAAATGTTGACTTACAAAAAAAAAATATAATATTTTTTTTTATTTAGCTAACGTATAAATACTTAAACATCTCATAACACTAAGGTATCTCAGGCAACTAAAGTTAGATATTATTTTTATTTTTTTTAATGAGATGTTTTTAAAATTTACCTGTGTTAATTTTTTTAATATTTTTCCTAGAGTCCTTATTCATTGTGAGTTCTTTATTCATTTTCTATGTATTAATTTTTTTTAATATTTTTCCTAAAATTCCTTATTCATTGTGAGTTCTTTATTCATTTTTGGTGCTCTTGCCTGATGGGTTGAAGCCTTGATAGAGCACCTCCTTGAGCCTTTTATATAATCTACATTTTTATATAAGTTTTCTTAATTATTTATTCTATCTCTTTTGAAAATATTTTTAATTTCACTATTAAGTACTAAAGATAACATATAACTAATTTTAATTCAATATAAAATACAAGAAATAATTTTCATCCTTTATCGTTTGGAAAATAATTCCTGAGTAGTTTAGTTAAGTAAGATGGACACTCGAGTTTTACCTAGGTAGAAAGAGATGCCAGTCAAGCTTCCTCGTTGCAAGTTCAGAAGTCGACCTAAGTTGAACAGCCCATGTTCAACTTTAAGTCAATGCATGTACTTGAGAGTCTCAGTTCGGAGCACGAGAGTAGAACAAGCCTTTTCAGTATCAATATCAGTTCAGAGGTACTTGGAAGTATCGGTTCAGAGTCATTTGAAAGTATCACTTTAATGCACGAGCCTACAACACGAGCGTAGAACCAGATCCATGTAATTAGGGTTATTGTTTAGGGTTTTGAATTTTATGAGCCAGGTGCCATTGTGAAAGTATCAGTTCGGAGCTAATTGGAAGTATCAGTTAAGAGTCATCTGAAGTATCACTTCAGTGCGCGAGCCTATAACACGATATTAGAACCAGATCAATGTAATTAGGGTTATGGTTTAGGGTTTTGAATTTTATGAGCCAGGTGCCATTGTGAAACTGTCAGTTCGGTGCTACTTGGAAGTATCACTTCAGAGTCATTTGAAAGTATCACTTCAGTACGCGAGCCTGCAACACGACAGTAGAACCAGATCCATGTAATTAGGGTGATCGTTTAGGGTTTTGAATTTTATGAGGCAGGTGCCATTGTGAAAGTGTCAGTTCGGGGCTACTTGGAAGTATCAGTTCAGAGTCACTTTGAAAGTATCACTTCAGTGCGGGAGCCTACAACACCAGAGTAGAACCAGATCCATGTAATTAGGGTTATAGTTTAGGGCTTTGAATTTTATGAGGCTGGCGCCATAGTGAAAGTGTCAGTTCGGAGCTACCTGGAAGTATCAGTTCAGAGTCATTTGAAAGTATCACTTCAGTGTGCGAGCCTACAACACGAGAGTAGAACCAGATCCATGTAATTAGGGTTATGGCCTAGGGTTTTGAATTTTATGAGCCAGGTGCCATTGTGGAAGTGTCAGTTCAGAGCTACTTGGAAGTATGAGTTCAGAGTCATTTGAAAGTATCACTTCAGTGCTCGAGCCTACAAAACGAGAGTAGAACCAGATCCATGTAACTAGGGTTATGGTTTAGGGTTTCCAATTTTATTAGCAAGTGTCCGTGTAGCCAGGTGTCATTGCGATGTAAAGAAGTCATCTTGAGTGAATCAGATGGATAACACTTCTAGCTCGAGGATTACCAGAAAGCACCATGAGTATCCGATACTAGTGCCATTAATGCGACTGGCATCTCCATGCCTGGACAATACCGATTGACTTGGGTAGTCAAAAAGGAGAAGTAAATCCTGGGATAACGAAAATCAATATCCATTTCAAACGATTTCAAAAGCATACAAGGGGACCATAGAAATCCTGCCGATCAATCCCAATATAATGAGGTAAATTTTTCCTCATCTGATCTGCCTTTCCAGCCTTATCCATACCAATATCCTCATCAGCTAAATTATTGTTTTTCTTTTACGTTAGGATCAGATGGAAATGGAATTCATTTCAACAAACCCAAACCCAAACATTCTATTTAGAGGTTGTGGTTGGGTTTGATGAGGATGAATTCCATCTCTATCCTTTAATGAAAAAGAAGAAGAGTGAGTAATTTAGCAGGATATGGAAAGACAGAACAGATAAGAATAATTTACGTACGTGATATTGGGAGTGATGAGGATGAACTCCTTGGACCGGTGGTTGTATTTGGTATATCGTTGTCAAATTTAGAAACGTGTTAAAATTTTCTGCTAAATTTCATAACAGACAGACAAAAAAAAATGCTCTGTTTTTACTTTCCTGAAAAAATCGTTTTATGGAAATAGTGTTGTAGCAACACAGTTTGGTGTTGCAGCAATGTTAATGGTGGTGTTGCAGCAACCTGATTTTTGACGTCAAGTCACTTTTTGACTTACGGTGTAACGGCAACGTGTTTTTGACGTCAAGTCACTTTTTGACTTGCTTAACGCTTTGATGTAACAGCAACGTAAAACAATTGACGTCAAGTCACTTTTAAACTTACGGAGTAATCAGCAACGTGTTTTGACATTTGGTGTAACATCAACAGAAAACAATCTAAACAGTAAACTTGTAAACAGTAAATTTGTATTCATAAATAGTAAACAAGCTGATACAAATTCGTCTTTTTTTGACAGAGGGATAACAACAAGAACACTTCAGTTCCAGAAACCAATTTTCTCTATCTCAGAAAATTGCAGGTTCAGCACTGCTGTGTGTTTACAGAAGAGACTCACTATTGTTCTTCTAACCTTCTCTCTTGAAAACAGAACTGCTGTTCATTCTCTTAAAAAAGAGAACTGTTGTTACATTATATTTATAGGAAAAAACAGAACTGCTGTTCATTTTCTTAAAAAAGAGAACTGTTGTTACATTAAACAATAAAATAACCCAAATATCTACTAACTCTTATCTCCGTATTAATTACAGCAACCTGTGATGTCTTTCTCAAGAAAACAAGTCGGCGGTTGCAAGGGAATTCAATTCTGCTCATTTAAAACTCGTCAATGTGCAAAATATCAAAAGACTTTGCAGCATCGAACAATCTGAAATATCTCCAGAAGATCAGATTTAAGAACGAGCTGCAATCCACCATCGGAATTTCATTCTTTGAACATAATTATTTTTTATGGGTATCTTGAATGTTCCCTCATATAATGTCTCACGAATGCTGTCATAACGAAAGTGAAGCTGAAGGAGAAGTGCAGAGAAATTGTTTATTACGTAAGTTAAATCTCATTTCATATGTGCACAAATTGAGATTTAGATTCTATCTGTGAGGCCATATGATTGTTCTAAGGTTTTGATCTGTTGCGAGCATTACAATTTATATTCGAAGATCCACCTTAACTGCATCAATCGGCATTTGCATTTGTTGATAGATTAGATTGGAATTCCAACCGAATCTGGATTTAAATCTGAAGTTGGCCAACTAAATACTTATAATTTGCACGCATAACACCCCAGCAGTGAGCTTCATAATGTTTAATGGCCAAGAAGCACAAGTGTTAATTTTTTAATGGATATCTGCCACTTACAAAATTATTTTTTATATGACATGCAATAATTTAGTATTGTTTTTGTACTCCAATGTTGAAGTTAGGGATTTTATTGATTTCCTATGCATTTTATAAGTCATAAAAAATTCTATAAAGCAATATTTGAAATCTACATTTTTCTTAATTTTGAGCCACATGTTAATTTTTTATGGATTTCTGCCACTTCCAAAATTATTTTTTATATTACTTGCAATAATCTCGTATTGTTTTTGTACTCCAATGTTGAAGTTAGGGATTTTATTGATTTCTATGCATTTTATAAGTCATAAAATTTTTTATAAAGCAATATTTGAAATCTACATTTTTCTTAATTTTGAGCAAACAAATTAATATAGTGAAATATTTTTATTAATAAGAGTTGTTATTTTTAATTATTTTATTGAGTATGATAGTTTTCTACAGCCATTATGATGTTCTATGAACAATTCAAATTTTGTCATGCTTTGTTAAAATAAAAAAAACATAAAATTTAAAAAAAAAAAAAAAAAAAAAAATAATATACAAAAAATTAAATAATATCACTTATTAAAAAAATTGCATGTGAAAAAATTGGATGTCTCTTATTAAAAATCTATACTAATATAATATATACAGGGTTTATATTGAAATACCTTTACATATACTTTTTTTTTGTATATACTCTTATTATTCTATCTATATCATAAAAAAACTCTACAGAAATATAAAATTGTTTTTGTTATTAAAATTCTCTCTCATCCTCTAATCTCTCTCACTTACTTTTTCTCTCATTGACTTAATATAAATTTATTTTAAGAAAGCTGCAATATTTACACTTAAAATGTTCCTATAATGAGTTTGGCTGAACAAATTCCACAGATAATGAGTTTGGCTGAACAAATTCCACATATAATACCAATAATAGAAGCTTGTCTTCCTCTGTCCAAAAAATTTTGTAACACATAGAAGAACACAACATTAAAAAGTTTCAAATTGATTATGTTTTTTAAGACATTAATTTTTAAGAGAAGAATTCACTTAGTGCCCTTACTAGTGATTGACGACTTCTTTATAGTTAGAACAATCCCCATTCCTGCTATAATGATCAGTTTCATCTGATCGTTTTCTCCTTTGAGGGTCAACGCCATTATAGCCTTGGTCTTACCATTTCTACGAACTCCAGACAAAACCCAAAATTTAATTCTACTGCATTGATAACCCACAAATGAAATCAAACAAATTGTAAGTATAATAACTCTCCAGCTCCCAGTTTATGAAGAAATCGTCCACAATGCATCGTGGGTTCGATTCACCGCAAGCCTTGGTACTGCACAAAAGAGATGGAGTTTCATTTAAGAGAAACTGGAGCAATGATCATGGATCACATGGTAGAAATCTCGTATGCTCACTTGAATTGAGCAAGTTCAGAGCAAATAGGAACGAATTGCAGAAATGTCTGTTAGTTTGACAATGAATTAGAAATTTTGAGTAAAATGTAACTAGACAGTTTTATACAAAAATGTCAGTTATGTAACAGAGGAGTTATGAAATATATAATCAGAAAATTATTGTTGAATAATAAATTCAAATCTTATTTAATTTCTTGTATTAGTAAATGTATAACCTATTGTGTTAAGTTTTTTTTCTTCATTATTATTTCACATATTGATACACCAATGTCTGATTCCTTCGAGCAGTGGCATTTGGCTCCACATTAATGCTTCATGTCTGAACAATCAACCATCTCACCAAATTCATTCAAATTTGAGGGATTGATGCGTTGGCAACTTGAAAGTTCATTAAAATTCAATGGGTCAACAAGGGGTCGTGGTATTTAAATGTTGAGAAACTTATTGCCAAAATTTAGGACGGTGAGCGCCAAAATTTAAGATGGTGAGCTTCTCAAAGAGTGGGAATGGTTGATTTGAAAGAAGCCAGTAGTTTAAACTGTACATGTTTTAGTTTTCAAAATAATTGAAATTTCAGTATGATTTTTGGAAAATGATAGAAGTTTCAGTATGGTTTTGTGAAATTTAAATTTTTTTAAATTTTAAATATAGTTGTTAAGTTTTAGGATTGGAAGGGTTTCTAGTTTTATAGTAGTAAATCTATTTCTATTAAAAAAAATCATTTAATCATTTTCACAATTAGATTTCTTGGAAAATTTTCTCACTTAGATTCTCTCATTGCCTATCATGACTAAATTATGACTTTTAAACACAACCCAAACCACTAAAACACATAATTATAAATGAAAATCAAATAAAATTGTGAACAATTATAAATATAAATCAAATTTGAAAAACACATAATTATAATTAAAAATCAAATAAAATTAATATTAACTAATAAAATTAATACCAATAATTTTTTTTACTTAATCAAACGACTTAGTACAGGGATTAGTTTTAAACATAAATGTGCCCTTGCTATATAGGGGCCATTGGAAACGAAAATGAGGAGGTTGCCTACAGCCTCATAAAAAAAAGAGGCTGCTGCCAGAGAAAACAAATTCTTTTATTAATAGTGTGGCTAATATATTTTGAAATTTATATCAATCACTGCATAAATATATTAGTAAAATATTTTAATAAATAAAAAATATTTATTGATATAAATATTGTATTAATATATCACTCAATATTATAATAATTATATTTGTTCTAAATATTCTATTAATTTATTATTAATTAATATGTTATAATAATAAATAATAATAATTATTACTAATAAATTAAATAATTTATTAAATCTTTTTGTTCATTATTAATTAATTTCATTCAACGAGCTTGTGTAATAGTTTTAGCAAGAATGAATGACTAAAAGACAATGAACGGAGCACGGCTCTGCAACTAGAGTGCAGGCGATTCTATGAAACGACGCAGACATAATCGTTTACATAATCGTTTCTACATCCACAGATTGCCTGCCCACCTGGGATCGGGAGCGCCTCATAGGCTTCATTAGCGCGGAAATGGATTCCCCCCGGGGGGGCCTCAAAGCCCTCCCGCACATCCAACCGTGTGCCTCCAGGGCATTCTGGGACTGCAGCCTTTGGGACGGTTCAAGGAGAGGCGGATAATAGAGATTCCCCTCAACAAGATAAAACAAAAGCATCCACCAGTCAGTCAGATAAGAGCAGCGAGATACCAGAAAGAAAATAAGAGCAAGAGGAAACGCCTAAGGTCACTTTGAAGACATGCAAACCAATAGCAAATGAAAGGCCGAAGATAGAACTACCTAGTCAGAAGATCAATGAACAAATCCAGTATATGACAGACCATGCACTCATTGGAAAATTTATTCGATTCTGGCCGACAGAAAAAGCCCTGCAAGGATGGATGTCGGCTAAGTGGAAATGCAAGGGTCATGTTACCTTGCAGCTAGGACCGAAAGGGTTCTTTACTGTTATCTTCTTGTGCCTAGAAGACAAGAATAGAATCTTGGACGAGGGGCCTTATTTCTTCAATTCAGCAGGATTGTACTTAAGCGAATGGGTAGCAAGATTCAACCCAGATAAGGAAGACCTCTGCTGGGCACCTGTGTGGATCAGAATGTACTCGCTTCCAGACAAATATTGGCATGAAGGTCTGCTCAAAGACATTGGAAATGGGTTGGGGGAATACATAAAATCGGCGGAAGAGATGAAGCTTCGTAGATACACATCCTACGCCCGCATCTGCGTCTTCATGTGCTTGGACAAGGCCCTACCGGATTTGGTAAGTCTCTTCCATGATGACTATGAATGGACTCAACCCTTGGATTATGAATAGGTACCCTTTCGCTGCCGTAAATGCCATGCTCATGAGCATCTCTTTAGGGATTTCCCATTAAATGCCAAAGGCAACACATCCGATCCCTCTGACTTGTTGGCCCAAGATGGCGTCACCAAAGTTCCTAGCCACAAAAGATCGCACAAAAAGTCTTCTTTGGGGAAAAAACCCCAGCAAGACATTGCCTCCTTCCCTTCTACGAGTAATAGCTTTGAGATTCTTGCTAAAACCTCAGAAGATCAGCCCTTGCATTCAACGCCCAATCCCATGCCTATTTCATCATCTGCAATCCCTCATCCTTCTGGCTCATCTCCCGCATCCCATTCCCCAAAATATGATATTGGAATCCCTAAGGAGGGCCGAAAGGGCTCAGATGGGAAAGCAAATGACATGGAAGTTGACGGCTTACCAACCCAACCCTTGAGCTTAGCTATAATTTCAGAAGAAAATAGTCAGGCACAACAGATGAACGAAGAACCAAAGAGTATTGATTTGGGAGGACTTGACATTCTTGAGCTCGAACTAGCCTGCAAAAAGAAGGACTATGACAATATTCTAGCGCATCAGCTCAACACACTGGAAGTCATTATTTCCAGGGCTTATTAGCAGCAACAATTGGGCATTCAGTCGGGCAGTCATTGGGACGGCGGCCTCCTGCCAAAAGACAACAAAAAACGGGGGAGAAGAACAGACCTCCAACGAACAATTGTAATAGGGAAAATCTCGGTTGACTCACGCAAGTATGCTAAGTTGAAAAAGTACTACAAGCCTACCACCAGTAGTGAATCATGAAGCTTACTTCATGGAATTTAAGGGGCCTCAACAGCCCATGGAAACTGAGAATAATAAAAAACATGATAAAGCAAGAGCAGCCACAGATCTGCTTTCTTCAAGAAACGAAGTGTAACAGTAGCACTCTTGGAAACATCCTCTCAAGAGCATGGCCAGGCAGTCACTCGGTTGAAACAGACCCTTTAGGAGCCTCGGGAGGGCTAGCCATTGCCTGGAATGCGCAAGCGATAACACTCTCAGACTTTCATGCATCTCACCACATTATTCAGGCTACTTTTCACATTATAGGCACTAACATCCATGGCCACCTCACCAATGTTTACTTCCCGCAGGAAGCAGGTAACAAAATAGCATCACTAATACTATAAAAGCTCTAAACTTTAATAGAATACATCCTCTTTGGATCATTGGAGGAGACTTTAACATGATCACTAAGCTAGAGGAAAAGCAAGGAGGTAGAGCGAAGATGGAGCAAGAAAATGAACACTTCAAAGAATTTATCCAAAACAACTCTCTAATCGACCTGCAATTTTGCAATGGCACGCACACTTAGAGAAATCGTAGAATTGGGAAGAATCAAATCGCTTCCAAACTATACAGATTCCTCTTATCTAACAACGCAGTACATCTGGGAGGTGACATAGCGGCAACAATTCTCCCTTATTCGGGTTCTAATCATTGGCCTATCTCCCTCCAGTGGCAAAGACCAGGCAATACCACCAAACGGCCTTTTCGATTTGAAGAGTCTTGGTTCACCCATCTTGCATTCAAAGACTTCGTCAGGTCTACTTGGAATACCTTCCTATCGCTAGAGGGGTCTAAATTTTTTTAGTTCCAAAAGAAACTCAAACATCTCAAATCCCAAATAAAGCGTTGGAATCAAGAGACATTTGGAAATATTTTTCAGGTGCAACAAGACCTAAACAAGGAAATGGAAGAACTCCAGCAACAAATAATTACAAGGGGACACAATGAAAGGACCTTGGAACAGGAAAAGCACATTCGCAATCAACTGGAGGAGAGGAGAAAGTAGGAGGAAATACTATGGAAGCAGAAATCTAGGATTAGGTGGTTGAAAGAATGAGAAAGGAACACTAAATTCTTCCACCGAACCACAGTTCAAAGAAGAATGCACAACGCTATCTCTTTCATTTAGAAGCAAGGAGGGGAAAGAGTGGAAACACATGATGAGATCGAGCCAGAGTTTCTAAGACACTTCAGGGAAGTGCATTAAGAGCCCCTCATAGATAGACGGCTTTCTATAGAAAAAATCACCCAAAATGTGCCAAAACTAATCACAGAAGAACATAACGAGCTCCTTCTTCGCCCTATCTTGCCTCAAGAAGTGGATGTTGCAATGAACCAGCTCAAGGAGGGCAAAACCCCTGGCCTGGATGGCTTCACTACCACCTTCTTCCACTCCTTCTAGTAGTTGATTAAAGAAGAGGTCTAGCAAGTGGTGGAGGAATCACAGACTCCTCACTGGCTTTTGCCCTCTCTCAACTCAACTTTCATTGCGCTCATTCCAAAAGAGGAGAGAACCAATACTCCAGATAAATTTTGCCCAATCACCCTCTGCAATGTTATTTACAAAGTGATCTCTAAAGTCATAGCCAATAGGTTAAAGCCGCTATTTCCCCTACTCATCTCGCATGAACAATCTAGCTATGTGGAAGGAAGACAGATCTTGGATGGTATCATCCTCACGCATGGAATCATACACTCCCTCAAGCACTCCAAACAGGAAAGTATGATTCTCAAGCTTGATCTTTCAAAATCTTTTGATAGGCTTAGTTGGACATATATTCAAAAAATGTTAAATGCTTTTGGTTTCTCTCCTATGTGGGTTCGTTGGATTCTGAGTCTTATCTCCACATCTTTCTTCTCTATTCTCGTAAATGGCATCCCTTCCTTTTCCTTTTAGCCCCTCAAGAGGAATAAGGCAGGGCAACCCCCTCTCCCCATTCCTCTTTGTGTTAATGGTGGAAGGCCTGGGTCGCCACATCAAACATGCCCTTCTCACCCAGAAGCTCAGAGGTTTATCCATTCACAACTCCCTGACAATAACTCATCAGCAGTTTGTTGATGACAACATGCTTTTTGATTATCCGTCTGTCTAGGAAGCCTCTCTGTTCAAATCCCTGCTGAATGACTTCTCTGAGGCCTCAGGAACTAGCATCAATAAGGCTAAATTGCAGATTTTTTTTCTTTCATACTCCCCCTATCGTTCAGCATGCCATAGCTTGAATCTTGGGTTTCTCCATAGAATCTCTTCCTTCCAAATACCTTGGATCCCCCCTAATTGATTCGGCCATCAAACATTCTTCCTGGCGCATTCTCCTCGAGAAGCTTGAATCTCGCCTCAATCTATGGACGCACAGAACACTCAATATTGCTAGTCGTTTGGTGCTTATCAAATCTATGTTACAGGCAATCTCGCTTTATTTATTCTCTATCCTTGCAACACCTAAGTGGGTAATTAAAAGAATAAAGGATATACAACGCAACTTTCTTTGGGGGACTACAGGCACAAATCGCAAATGGGCCTTGGTAAAATGGACCATGGCTTGTATGCCCAAAGAAAAAGGTGGCATTGGCCTGAGGGATCCCAACCACAACAATGCCACCATGTGTGCAAAAATCTGGTGGCAATGGCTCTCTACCCCCAATAAGCCATGGGAAGCCATCTGGACGACCAAATATGCCAATCACAGGCCACAGGAGGAGCTCATCAGATTCACTCCCACTGCAAAAGGTTCACTTATATGGAATGCTGCCAAACAACACTTCTTATTGATTCAGCAACACAATTTTTGGGAAGTAAGAAATGGCAGAACTGCTCGGTTCTGGACGGATGCTTGGAACCAATTGCCAAAGCTCAACAACATTCTTAACCAGTTTCCAAGCCACTTCGGGGAGGAGCAACAACAAAAAGAGTTCTGGCAGCATTGGACTCAGGAGATAGAGCAAGGGTACAAACAATGGAAGCAAAGTGATAGGATAATCAGGAACGCGGATCACCAGTCTATGAGGGAACTGGAAAGGGAGCTCCAAAAGCGATGTATAAGATACTCTGATGGCAGGGAAATTCTTCGTTGGGGTTATATGCCTAGAGGAACCTTTTCCACTGCCGAGGCCCATAAAATTATATGCACAGATCCCTCGCCCCCCGATCCCATCTTGGATAGAATATGGGCACCAAGCACTTGGCCCAAAGTCTCTCTCTTTCTCTGGCTGGTTGGGCATCAGAAAATTCTCACTTGGGACAAACTCAGGCGAAGAAGCTATCATGGCCCCTCAATCTGTGTCAACTGTAACTCTCAGGAGGAAACACTCTAGCACCTTCTCGATTCATGCACCCTAGCCAATCATTTATGAGAGAAGCAAGCTTCAGATGTCAAAGAAGATGTAGAGTGTGGGACGACATCACCAACTCCATTCGCCATTGGTAAAAGAGTCCTTACAAAAGTGAAATTCTTAACCACTTATGGATAATGATTCTTGGGCTCCTCCTTTGGTGCATCTGGAAAGAAAGGAACAAGTGCATATTCAAAGATCAAAGCTCTCCGTTAGAGATCATCTGGAACAACTTCTGTCTGAATCTTAAAGAGACACTGGCGCTCCGCACTTGGATGCAGGATGACCTTCCCACTCTTGCTAATGTGAAGGCCATCTGGGCAAACTCGAACATGCAACTCCCACAAGGATTTCATAATCAAGCCCCCTCAGAGAGCATCAACATAAAAAATAACTCTTGGATAGCCCCCCCAAAGCACACCTTCAAGCTCAACTTTGATGGAGCTTCAAAGGGCAACCCTGGAGAAGCAGGATTTGGCGGAATATTCAAAAATCATGAAGGCATACCCCTCCTTGTTTACTTTGGAAATATAGGATGGGATACCAATAATTCAGCTGAGTTGGAGGGTCTTTGGCAGGGCCTTCTCCTCTCCTGGAAACACAATTTCCATCCCCTAGAGATCGAAGGTGATTCCTTAATCCTTATCAACATGGCCAAACAACTCCTAAATGGTTCTCATGCGAGGAACATTGCCACTAGCTGGAGACTCGAAGTAAGATTGGAGGCCATAGAACAAGCGCTTATCAACAATAGGGCCATCATGTTCAATCATGTTAAGAGGGAGGGCAACAAGGTTGTTGACCTTCTAGCCAACGTGGGGGTGGAAACTAAGCATACTCTAAGCACAAGAACTCTTGACATAATTCTGAATCATGATCAATAACAGGAATGCAAACTTTTGGTCTAAAAGGATGCTTCCCTCTCAGATGCGGGTGGTTAAGTTGGCCTTAAAGTCGATGGGACTGGAGTGAGGAGAAAGATCACCACCTGCCAGCCTTGTACAACAAAGTAATTAAACACCTAACGGATGATCATAGCCATGTGGGCGTTGATATGTTTAAAGGAATTTCTGCAGGTGACCTCGAATTATCCTTCACCTTTGCATGCTCCGATATGCTCTGGATCTCGGCACCCATGAACGCCATAGTTATAGTGGGTGCGTCTCGAGGCAGGGGCAATGGTAATAAAACGAGCCTTCGCCATGGGTTTGTTCAAGTGTCTCATATGTTATGTTCAAATTCCTACTCTGTTAGTTCACAGAAGCTGCCTCAGTCAATTTCCTTGATTCTCTCAGAAGCTTTGGGTTCCTATCTAATTGTTTGCTTGACGGGCTTGGGTCCCGCTTCTCTGGTTGCTCGTTCTGGCGTCTGCAAAGGCACCATCACCCTCATCATGCCTCAACTCCACCAAAGGATGTTAAGTCGAAGAGGCACCTCTCGTAGGGCACCCTCTCGCCCTTCATCCCTCTCTCCCTCCAATGACTTCTTTTCAATCCATCACCCTCGCACACGCAATGGGAGAGGGCGCTTTCTATGGCCCAGTCAATTCCTTGAGCCCAGTTCTTCAGGTTCCTCATCCTCGCCCTCTTTCGACTCGGCAATCTTCACTTTTAATTGCAACCTGAACCATCCCCAGATTGCATCCCATGTCTCGGTGCTCTTTCTCGAGGAAGCTTAGGAAGGGGGCGAGTCCAGCGCTCCACAGGAGGACCCAGGATTAGTTTCTATGCCGAATCCTGGCTCTCCGTGAGCTATGGAGATTCCTGCGAACAATGTTAATGGCATGGAGATGGAGCCAATGGTCCCGGGTTCGATGGTGAACGATGTTGCTCGAGCTCAGGATCTGTCTGAAGGTGGATGGTACAGAATCGTGGTGGAGCCTCCAAACACCTAATTCTTGGATCTGCAACTCTGTCTCGGGTTTTGTGGCCCAGTATAGAGGGCTTTTTGCCACAGCTGATAATTTTTGTAATGGCTTCTACGCTAGGGTTAAATACGCATGTTTTTTGGAATGCTTGTAAGTTCAGTAAGGCTAAGATGGTTAACACTGGATCCCCTGTGTGGGACTGCAGTCATTGGTCTCGTCCAAACTCACTGTCTTGGACAATTCTCTGTTTCAATCTGCCTTTCCTTCGGGGCAACTGATTTTGATGCTAGTCATAATATAACTGTAAGTATTTAATGTGAATAATAGAATAGTCTTACTTAGAAAAAATAAAAATAAAAATATAATTTCATTCAACAAATTAATAAATCCATTAATATGTTCAAATGATTAATTCAATCCAATAGGTTAATATTCTAAACATAAGGGAATAATAAACTGAAGGGATTAATACTAAAAAAAGCTAAGGGAGCAATATTAAACTCACGAGATTAATATTATAAACCTTAGGAATATAAACCCTAAGATAAATAGTATAAACCCTAAAATAAACATGGTTGACATGTTTTACGATGGTTGATTTTCATATTGAAATAATATTAAGACAATCTTTGTCACAATGCCACATTTGACCATGGTTGGTTTTCATATTGAAATAATATTTGTCACAATGTGGCATTGGCCCATGGTTGTGCATGGTTGACCATCATCATAAAACCAAGGTATTTATATTAACACCTAGAATTGATATTATAAGCCTTCTAAATAATATTATACCCTACGAATATTCTGCCTTCTAAATAATATTATACATTTTGAATATTCTATGATGGTTCATATTGTTTTTATGTTTGTAATGGTGAAGATTAAAAGCACAAAAATTAATCATTTTCTAAAATTTATATTAATTTTAATATATTTATTAAGTTTTTCTGATTTATAATTTATTATATAATAATTTAAAAGATAAGTTAATTATTTTTAAAATGAAAGTTTTCCTGTGATGATTTTGATTGAGCAGATTCAATCGATATTAGAAGTTTAACTCCGTCTTCTCTCAGACAATTTTTGAACATGACAAAACATAATAATTAGAAAGTTTCAAATTAATTATTTTTTTTTGGACAAGAATGCACTCTTACTAGTGATTGGCATAATTAAAACTTCTTTCTCACAGTTCCAGGGGATTTGAAACTTCGCTTTTAACTCTTTCAGAAAGCTTTTAATAATAATAACTAGCAATTTTAATAATAATAACTAGCAATTGTCCCAAAAGTACAAAAAAAAGCCAATAAAATTATTAAATTAGAATTATTGAATTTTTCTACAAGAGATATTGGTTCAAGCAGCCCTGTCGCCTGCACTGCCCCAACTCTTCCCTATTGGTTCAAGCAGCCCGCTCGCCTGCACTGCCCCAACTCTTCCCGTTAAACCCTGACAGGTAAACCCTGACAGCTATTCTGCATTTGTGAAAAATTAAAATTTGCACCAGTAAACATCACAGGATATACCTATGTAGTTGGACTGTTGATTGATATCTTTGGATGTTGAATAATTTAGGGTAAATCTACTCGCTATTATGCGTTTGTAGAATAATGAAAATTTGCACGAGTAAGAATCACAGATATATACTACTGGATTGTTGATTGATATCTTTGGACATGCTCGATTAATGAATAATTTAATGAATAATTTAGGGTATAATCCATTCAGTAAACAAAGGATCAAAGGGGGAAGGGGTCGGCTTTTTGTACTGGATCAAGCCTCTGAGATTCATGGGAGAAACGAAGGAACAATCCCCGCCCAAAACCTCCTCTGCAATCATCCACCGTACTCTCTCGGTTGGATGAAATCTGTCCCAATGAATATCTCCTTGCAGATTGAGCACCCTGGATCCAACCCACAACCTACACGGCCATTGTATGGACCATCTCCACAGCACACCGAAACCGTATCACTAAAACCTGCATACCCATTCATATATCATCAATTCATCATAAACATGTGTAAAAAAAAAAATCAAAGAAGATAATTTTGGGGAAAATTTAATGAATTTAACGAGTTAAATGTTCGTTACGAATTTTTTTGTTGTTGGAAAAATAACATTATCAAATTATCCAATGTAATTCATTGTCGAAAATGTCCTCTGGAATCCCTAAAACTATTTTAAAATATTTTATATATTCATTGTTGTGCAGTGGTAGTTACCTAATGCCTTTCCATTGTTAATTAGGTTGAGCATGAAATCGTAGTTATTCACATAGATGAACATTTCTAAATTTTCTGAGCTAATAAATCGCCTAACCTCAACAAATTCTGGAATAAGGCATACTCATATGCTTATAAATTTATTAAAAATGCTATCCATAATATGTCTTAGAATTCACATAAAATCTCCCAAAATAAATTGGTACTGATACTTTCGAGCAAATAGTTTTTCTAAACAGGGCCTGCACTAATACTTACCAGCCAATAGTTTTCATAAGCTTTTAATAGTGACTCCACAAACAGTTGAGGGCCAACGGTTGCCTGCATAGACTCGTTCACCATGTAATTCCCCGCAATATCGTTGGCTCCAACGTTCATTGCAAGAACATCATTAGACAGAAAAATATTTTGCGGAATAACTAGAATCATTCCGTAGCATATGAAAGAAATTTCTGAACTCTTTCACCTGGCGCTCAAAGGGAATGACGTTCTGAATAAAAATTTATCAAAACTTCAGATAATCAGAAAATATCATCCTAAATAGGCAAGAAAAGGCGTATACTGTGATTTTTAAAGAAAACCCAATGTCAAAATGAATGAATTGTTACCAGGTGTTGAAGAGTGGAATCAAGCAAGCCACTTCTAGCAGAAGCAAAATTAGCACCATGAGAGATATCCAAATACGCTTTAGGTTGAAACCAAGGAGCATGAAAGGGTAACCCTAAACTAGAGGCTGCGAATCCAAGATCATAATATTAATTTCAGAGAAGAGGAATTTGTGAGAAGAGTAATTTTGTTCTTCCATATACAGATTACAGATTACTCGCATCGAATTTTTTTAAGTCAAATTGATCGCAAAAACTAAGATATGAGTAATCTGGAAAAATATTAAATTTATATATGAGAAAACATAAAATATACAGGTAGCTATGTCAGTGCTAGAATGTTGCTGAGCTATCTATTTTCCTTAACAAAAATACCAGATAATGAAGAAGCAACCAGTTTGATCATGGAACTCACCTATGAAATCGCAAAGTGTCCGGCCATCAGAGAACCGACCAGTGGGTTTTTGGAAGAAAGATTGGGCATATGGAGCAAAGTCAGCTCGAGCCCGACCAGTGGATTTCTAGAAGAAATATTGGCCATATGGAGAAAAGTCAGCCCGAGCCTCGATACTCGCATTCACAAAATTATTATTCCCAGCATCTGCTAATGAGTAACTCAATTTCATTTTCTGAATCCTATAGCCACCGGCATTTCCTTACTTCTTCCTTTCATTTCTCTGAACACATGATTGTCTGCATCTAAAATATTTGCAATCAAAAGGTTATACACTATTGCAAAAGGTTATACACTAAATTTTAGATAAGCATGAAGAGATTAAAATTTCTGAACCATTTCCAAAGAAATCAAGGCAAAAAGAGAAGTGATCATCAAACATTGAACTTCTCCACCCAGTGATCTGGTTGATTATTAACCAGCAGAAGTCCAGGGTACAGTAACAATTTGATCGAAATAGTTTGAGAGTGTCTTTTGGCAGTCTTTGTTGGGGATTTTTCATGTAAAAATCCCAAAAAAAACAATAAAATTTCCACACAGAGACAATGCTCTGTTTTCTCACAGGGTCTTTTTAACACAGCGGAAACATACAAAAAAAAATTCTGAGTACAGAGGACAGAGTTTACACACCAAGGATTTCTATTAAAAGAAAATGCAGTTACATATTATAAACTTCCTCTCTCGGAGAGGGATTCACCGCTTGCATCTCACTTATGAGAAATTACACATAAAAAAAAATTTACTCACGTTGTTGCGTAACTCCAATTGCATATCCGGAGCATTGCTAGCATGCACTATGCCTTCCTTTTGATTACACACATTTACCAAAAAAAATACATTCATATATGACTACTAAAGAAAGTACTTACATCGCCATACTGACGTAAAAGAAAGACAGTGAAAATTAAAATGGTCTTACTGGCTTTTACTGGTGCCCATACTCCCGCTCAGGCAAAATTAAAAACTTCACTTAAACTTACCAACCCACAGTAAATTGCATTTACTGTTTTACTGGGATAAATGGCGGTAAGGAGACTTTTACTTCACGTCAAAATTATTTTCCAGGCCTTTACTTCAACCATTATACAATATGCTTTTGGAAATCTATCGGGTCCGAGCTTTATCGCATGGCACACATATTTGCACCCATGGTTTCCCCGATTGCGAAATCCCGATCACAATATGGCCCGATACCTCCGATATAACATATTTTAATACATGCATAAAAAAAATATAAAACAAACCACTGCCGGAACTGAAATAACTTTAAACAAAATGATGAATACCCATCGGGTCCGGGATATCAGGTCGCAACTTATCGCATGGTAAAGGCTGCCCACTTGGTTTCCTCCGATAGCGATATGCCGATAGCGATATCGGCGATCGCATATCGCAAACAAAAAAACAAACTTTTTAACTCACTGCTGCCATTTGGCCGATGCGATATCGGCGATCTCTTATCGCTGGAGTGTTCATCGCCGAATCGCTGAATCGCTGCACTCTTTTGCCGATGCGCAGTTGGAATTAATTTTTCAACACTCCCCTTTAATTTCAACTACTGGGCATTCAATCATACCCAAACATTTTCTCAAAAATTCAAAGCTTTTCTGATCCAGTGGCTTTGTCAAAATGTTTGCTACCTGTTCTTGAGTCCTGCAATGTTCTAGGACAATTTCTCCATTGTTCACCAATTCTCTGATGTAGTGAAACCTTGTATCAATATGTTTCGTTCTCTTATGAAACACTGAATTCTTTGACAACGCAATAGCTAAGCTATTGTCACAAAAAATAACTGTCGCTTTTGACTGCTCTTGGCCTAAGCTTCTCAACATCCTTCTCATCCACACTGCCTGGCATGCTGCTGCTGTAGTTGCCACATATTCAGCCTCTGCTGTAGACAATGCTACAATGGACTGCTTCTTAGAAGCCCATGAAATGGCTTCTGAACCCATATGAAAAACATAACCGGAAGTGCTTTTCCGATTATCAACACTTCCAGCCCAATCACTATTAGTGTATCCAACCAAATTTGAATGTTTTGAGACATTATGTAAAATTCCAAACATTTTGGTACCTTTGACATACCTCAAAATTCTTTTTGCTGCCTGCCAATGTGCCTCCTTTGGCCTCTCCATGAATCTGGAA
>APFE031006801.1:0-15590 GCA_000404065.3 Pinus taeda
TGTATCAGGGGAAGTTACGGCGAAGGCTTTATGGGACAAGTTAGGGACTTTGTACCAATCTAAGTCTCTGGTGAATAAACTGTTCCTGCGGAAAAATCTGTATAACCTGAGGATGAAAGACGGAGACTCGGTGACAGAGCATTTGAATGCGTTTAATACTGTGGTAATTCAGTTATTATCTGTTGATATTAATATTTCAGATGAAGATAAGTGCTCAGTTTGTTGTGTTCTCTACCAGACTCGTGGGATAGTCTGGTTATTGCAATAGGTAGCAATGCAACTGCTTTGCAGTTTGATGAAATAGTCTCAGCCTTGCCGATGGAGGAGATGAGACGGAAAAATATGGACAACCAGAATGGTGATGCCTTGTTTGTATGAGGACGGTCCCAGAACAGAAACAAAATAAAGTCATCGAGTGGGAGATCTAAATCTAGAGGGAGATCTAAATCTCCAGGAAAACCTACAAAGGTGGTGTGCTGGAAATGCGGAAAGGAAGGGCACTTCAGAAGGGAGTGTAAATCGAAAGCTCCTGATAAAGGAAAGGGATCTGATGATGCTCCTTTGCAGAGGCGAAAACCACCTCAGATGAAGGTGGGGATGTGTACTTGGCTTCTTCAAGTACACATGTAGATCATGAGGCATGGTTAATTGACTCAGGTGCATCCTTTCACTTCAATCCCCATAGAGTGTTGTTTTGCGAGTATGAGAAATATGATGGTGGTGATGTCTTCTTGGGGGATGAAAAGAAGGCTAGAATCATTGGTCGTGGAAATGTAAAGTTGAAGCTGCAAGGTGGAAGGGTTAGAACACTTTTGGGTGTTCTATATATTCCTGCATTAGCCAGAAATATAATGTATGTTAGCAAGTGGGATGATGCAGGTGTAAAAACAATGCTCGAGAAGGATACTTACAAGATGGTTCAGAGAGTATTGGTATTGATGCGGGGAGTTTGGATTGGAACTCTGTACAAGCTGCAATGTAGCACTATTGTTGATGGGTGCAACAGTTCCGTGGTTCTTGAAAGTGGAGAAGAAAATCTTGTGGTATCTAGAAAGAAGACCATGTTGTGGCATCAAAGGCTTGGACATATTAGAGAAGGGCCTTTGAATACTTCATGGTAAATGCATGGTAGAAGTTATGACTAATAATTCTATGGATTTTTATCTCTATGAAAATTGTGTATACGGGAAGCAAAATCGGGTGAGTTTCCCCTCTGGTTGTAAAAGGGAAAAACAGATATTAGAGCTTGTGCACAATGATGTGTTTGGACCTATGAAGGTTCCATCACTAGGTAAGTCTGTGTACTATGCATCATTTATAGATGACTTCTCAAGGAATACATGGATATATTTCCTTAACAAGAAATCTGAAGTCTTTGACAGGTTTAAAGAATTTAACGCTCTCGTGGAAAATTAGACAGAGAAGAAGATAAAGGTTCTAAGGACATATAATGGTGGAGAGTTTTGCAACAAGGAATTTGAAGAATTTTGTAAGAATTGTGGTATAGAACGACAGAATACTACTCCATATACACCTCAGAAAAATGGAGTTGCAGAAAGAATGAATAAGACGTTGATGGAAAGTGAAAGAAGCATGCTCAGTGGTGCCGGGTTAGGACAGGAATTCTGGGCAGAGGCGGTGGATTCTGCATGTTACCTGGTCAATGTCACCTTCATCAACATTGGAGGATAGGGCTCCACAAGAGGTATGGGCTGGTAAGAAACCCTCTCTTTCACATTTGAGGGTATTGGGATGTGATGCATATGTACATGTTCCAAAGGAGAAACGAACCAAGTTGGATAGTAAATCTAAAAAGTGCATCTTTATTGGGTATAAGGATGGTTTAAAGGGTTATAAGCTTTGGAACCCAGTAACAAGGAAGGTTGTGTACAACTGAGATGTGGTGTTCAGAGAGGTGAAATATGTTACTAAACATGAATTCAAACCAAAGGAACCTGAGAAGATAGAGTTTGAGCTAAAGGGGGAAGAATCAAACTCTATAGCAGAGGAGGAATCAGAAGATGAAGAGCCACAAACTTCGGGTGTGAGAAGATCAGTTCGAGAAATAAGGAAGCCAAAAAGGTATAGTCCATTTGCTTTCTATTCAAATTTTGCTTTGTCTATTACTGATGATATCCCAGAACTGTGAAGGAAGCAGTAGATTCAGAGGATGGAAAACTCTGGAAAGAGGCCATGGTTGATGAAATGGAATCTTTGCACAAAAATGAGGCTTGGGATATAGTGGAGTTGTCAGCTGGAAGGAAACCCATTAGTAGCAAATGGGTGTTCGAAAAGAAGACAAATGTAGAAGGAAAAGTGGAGAAATACAAAGCTCGGTTGGTAGCAAAAGGTTATTCCCAGGTGCCGGGAATTGATTTTGGTGATATTTTTTCTCCTGTTGCCAAGGTAACTTCTATTAGATTACTTTTATCTGTTGTTGCTGCTTTTGATTTTGAGGTAGAACAGATGGATGTGAAGACAACATTTCTTCACGGGGATTTGGAAGAGGAAATCTACATGAAGCAACATGAAGGATTTGTGGTGAAGGGTAAGAAAGAACTAGTATGCAAGTTAAAGAAGTCTCTATATGGGTTAAAACAGTCACCAAGGATGTGGCATCATAAATTTGATACATTTATACAGGGACTTGGCTTCACCAGAAGTAAAGCAAATCATTGTGTGTATTTTAAATTAATTGGTGACCGTGTTATTTATCTGGTTTTGTATGTGGATGATATGTTGTTGGCTGGAAATGACAAAGAAATTATCCAGGATTTGAAGACCCAATTGTCCTCCAAACTCGACATGAAAGATCTCGGTGCTGCAAACTATATTTTGGGCATGGAAATTAAAAGAGATCGGGCAAAGAGGAAGCTCTGGTTAAACCAGAGGAAGTATGTCGAGACAATATTGCAGAGGTTTAATATGCAGGATAGTAAACCGGTGAAGGTTCCTATTCCTGTAGGTGTGAGGTTATCTGCTAACCAGTGTCCCAAGACACAAGAAGAGGAAGAGGACATGTCCCGTGTTCCATATAACAAGGAGTAGTACGCCTGATGTAATGCAATGGTCGCACTAGCTAGACAATTGGACAGTAAGGGATATAAGCAGGTTATGTCAAAACACCGGAAAGGAAAATTGGACAACCAGTGAAGCGGGTTTTTAGGTATTTGTGGCCTAGTGATTATGGTTTGTGCCATACGAAACCAGATTGGACAGAGTGTTGATATTCATGGCTTTGTTGATGCAGAATAGGCTAGAGATCTGGATCAGAGAAGATCTACAAGTGGGTATGTGTTTAACCTATTTGGAGGTGCAGTCAGTTGGATGAGTAAGAAACAATCTGTAGTGGCACTATCAACTACAGAGGCAGAATACATCGCAGCCACTCATGCAAGCAAGGAAGCAGTTTGGTTGCAGAGATTGTGTTCAAGTATGGGGTTAGTACAGGGAGCTATAAGGATAGACTTGTGACAGCCAAAGTGCAATTTTTTTGGCAAAGAACCCTGCATATCATTCAAAGACAAAGGACATTGATGTTCAGTATCACTTTGTGAGGGATATGATAGAAGACAAAAAGGTGTTGTTAGTAAAGGTGGACACTTTGAAGAATACTGCAGATGCATTGACAAAATCTTTGAGCTCTGAGAAGTTCTCTTGGTGTAGAGAAACAATGGGCGTTTCAGGACTGGAAAAGTTACTAAGCTCTCTTATGGCCCCGTTTGGAAAGAAAACAACAAGTGGGAGATTGTTGGGTTGTGTTATATTCTTTCCATGGTATTGGATGTGATTTTTTTTGGTCCATGGTATTGGAAGCTTCAGCATATATAAATATGTATTGTAAAATTGAAAGGAATATACTGAAAAATCAAGCTGGTAGTCTCGGTTTTGGGATCCAGTGGGAAATCTCTGTGTATATGTGTTTTAAGTGTTATGCTCTCGCATTTTTATTTTCCCTGTGATTTAGAATTCGTATGCAGGTAATTTTTGTACGGGGTTAAAACCTACATGAGGGACTCATATAACACACCAAAAATTCCAATCAATGTGGATACCATTGAATATCTATGTCTACATCATGAGGAATTTGAGTGCCTCCTAGTCTCTCAAGCTTTACCGTGCATCCATAGTTTGATCTAGGGATCACTAGGCCCTACACCTGGACATACTCTCTAGACTTTACCATGCATTCCATCTCGGAATCACTAGTCCCAACAGAGAGAAAATCCACCACTTGGATTTACTCTATATCCTTCCATTCATTGACAAGGATTCTTAGGCCCACCAAGGCACACAACCTACTTTACCGCAACCCTCATTCTGGTTCAGGGGCTACTAGGCTAATGACTCCATGCGTCCCCAATCTGGTTCAAGGACTGCTACAACCATGTGTTTTCCAATTCAACGATCCACCCCACTCAACTTCGAAACTAATCTGACCGTCCCACATAAACCATATGAGAGAAACCATGTCATCAAAGTTATTAGGAAATGGTAAGGCTAGGCTGAAAATACTATCACACCAAGTGCTCCAAGAAAACTCCAATTGTCCAAGAGTATGAGAGAGAGAGAGAATAATGAGAAAGCTCTAAAGATAAACTAACAAGGTCTTCCCACTGAGCCTCATAAGCCTTTTTATTAATGAGGCCTCTATGTGGTTCATTTTCCATTCTTTTCCATCATTTTCCTCCTCACACAACCTGTGACCTTCCACCTTCCTTTTCTCCTATTTTTATTATTTTCCTAGATAAATGTGCCAAAATACATTTTTTCCTCTATAATTCCTTAACCATTGCCTTTTCCAATTTCCTTATCCATAAAAAACCAAATGAACACCCACTAGGATGTCCTACCCACCACTCAACCTGGAATACTTATCCCATCATCCGTGGTATTTATATATTTTTGCATGGAATTTTCACGAAGTATTTAATAATCACATTCCAAAATAAATTTAATGCTTTCATGCTATACAATTTTATTTCTAGCATCCAACAATGATAATTGGCCACATTGGATCAGGTCTCATGGGTGTAATATGAAGCTTGGATAAACTTTTCGACTAAGATGTGATAATATGCTTGGGTGACTCGATTAAAACCTAACCTTTATGTGATGTAAGTCAAAAAGAAATATCCCCCTTTGGCTAAGGTTCAATGCTTTTTGTGTTAACCACAACTCCCTCCTTGCTTCAATGTCACTTCCAATGCCCACCATTCGACAAATAGTTGGAAACTCCACCTATTTTGCATAACGTTTTCCCGACAATGAGGTTTCTAGACATTTTACATAGTTTCCTCTTCCGTAAGTTGTATGTCATAGCTATGCTTGCAACACGCCCATTTAAAAATAGGGGTTACTTAGTAATTTGGTCTTCACCCTAAGCGGTGTGACATCTTCAACAGGTAAAGAATGAAGCTCACCCTCATCTTATGTTCTTTCTCCATTATTTTACTTGCTCTGAATACGTCTTTATAGTTAAAATTATTTTGGCACGACTTTTTTCGAGCATAAATCTGTTTGGTGCATTTCCGGCCCTGCAATGCAACAAGACAAATGCATTCCTTAATCACTTTATAAGATTAGGTGGATGGGGCAATGCTCATGTGGGATCTCTTGCTTGATCTAGGGAAGATGCTCTTTCGAGCTTTTATAATTTCTTCGAAATTTGACCCAAGGACTTTCCTCCGCCTCCACTACTAGGAACGAGTGAAGCTCCTTGCCACCCTATCTCCCTAGTTATGTAATTATATCTCCCCCATATTCCTAATCTTAATTCTTTGATTTCACTTATTAAATTTGAAGTACTTCTGGAAAAAATTTTGTTTTACAAAATGATGGTATTTTATTCTCTAGGTTGGAAACTCTGCACATGGCTTCGTCCAGGAATACAATAGGTACCGAGATTCTGAATGTTTCCCTTATTTCACATATTTCTTTATTTACATTTATACTAAGCCACATATGGTTCCAGTGTTGGAGGGTTTAGGACATGGCACCTTCTTCAGTTGCAATCTCTCCAGCTTAGCCAACGTCCATAGCTCTATTTCTATGTATGACCACTATGCTTTTCATTTTGATAGTTTGTCTCAGACTTATCCATTTATGTTTCTTATGGTTTTTGTTCCATGATTAACCATACATTTGTCATGTCTCAGGTGAAATCACAATAGGGCATGGTTGCGAACAGGTATTACCGTATTTCATCGTCGCTTATTATGACCACTTACTCTATTTGATTCTTTCCCTTCTTTGGAAATGATTCTAAGTTTGAATCCTCATTTTCTTTTCTATATAGGTGATCTTGTACCTATGGTGGCCTATTGGCTGTTTCCCTTTTCCACGTGCTACGTCAAGGTCTCATTCTGACATTCGAACTTGCATGTTAAAGACTATGTTGGGATTTTTCTGTTAATTAAATTAGGAAAAAATCTCATGAATGTGACAACAATAGGATTTGTTGCTAAGTTATCTCCAGTTATTCTTGAGGAGGAGTTATTACGTCCTATATTTATTGTGAGAGAATTTATGATTCAGTTTTCTACTCCAGCTATAAAAATGTAAGACCGTAGAGGATATGTGTGCTAAGAGGGTGTGAGGAATAATGTTGTTTTAATCTCCTGTTGAATAATAAGATTGTCGATGCCTCTGTTTGGTGGATGTAGCCCAGATTGGTTGGGTGAACCACATTAAAATTTGTGTGTTTTCATGGTTGAATGTTGTGTGTCTTATTTGTTTTTAAATTTTTGTTTTGTTAACTCAAACACTTGGTATGAGAGCATGATCAATCCACTACTTGTTGCTGAACAGTGAACCTGTGTGATGTTAGCATTGCTGCTAGCTGCGTTGAGTTCAGATATTTACAGCAGAAAATGAAGGTTAAGCAGCAGCCGTGAGAGCAAGACCGTCAATGTGTTTTCTAGTCGATCTGCGTGGTTGTGTAAGTTGATATACTGCGACACTACGCCATGCACTGGTAGAAGATATCAAATTGGTTATCAATCTGCCTGGCTAGATCTGTCATCGATCTGTTGTAGAATCAAAAGACGAAGATTTGAATTAAGGCCTACTTGTTTTAGCGCTGTGAGCTGGTGGAACATTCCATATTTGTTGATGGGTGACCCTTCACGAGGACGATGTTTGGTTTGCAGCGTTGAAATGTGAATCTGCAGCGGTTAAAGGTGAGTTGCATGGTGTATTCTTTTACATTGATTATTAAGATGTCAAACCATTGGAAAATCAATTATTAACATGCGATGGAATTTTTGAAATAATTTGGAATGTGTTTTTTGAAGTTGGTCTTTAAAAAAGGCCAAAAACGTTTCTCATATGGGTCGTCATTGAACATTACAACAAAAAGTCCATTTGAACGTTTTGATACAGCTATCATGAAATGTTTTTTATTTTTATGTTTAAAGCAAAAAAAAAGGGGATTTGTGTTAGATATAATATTATATCTATATCAGATTTTTCGTTTTTTAAATGGTAATATGCCATGATATTTGAAGGCAAAGGAATTTTATTAATGAAAGGCAGTTTTTTTTTTAAATACAAGACTCATTTATTAAAAGTTGCAATTGAAGAGTTTGTGTGACAAAACATGGCAAAAACTCAAAGTGCTCGATTTGAGATGGAGAAGTTCAATGGAAAAAACAACTTCAAGATCTGGAAAGTGAAGATGTATGATCTACTCATGCAACAAGGTGTGGCGAAGGCATTGTTGGGAAAAGCCAAACAACCTTACACCATGACAAATGATGAATGAAGTGACTTGGATGAAAGAGCACTAAGCAACATTCGATTTTGTTTGGCGGATGATGTTTTGTTTAACATCATGTTAGAGAAAATTGTTGTTGGTTTGTGGACAAAGCTTGAAAAGTTGTACATGACAAAATCCTTAACCAATAGGATTCTTCTGAAGCAACAGTTATACAGTTTGCGCATGAAGGAAGGTACATCTATTGTTGATCATTTGAATACCTTTAATACTCTCCTGGTGTGGTTAGAAAGTATAGAAGTAAAATTTGAATCAGAAGATAAAGCTATAACTTTATTATCCTCGTTTCCCGAGCCTTGGGATCATTTTTTTACTTCTATAAGTCTTAGTTCATCAGAAACCCTTGAATTTGATGATGTTGTTGGAGCTTGGTTGTCTAAAGAAACAAGGAAGAGGTCAAATTCAGAAACCTCTACATCAGAAGCTAATGATGGCTAGAGGTCATTGTAAAGAAAGACGCTTTAGTAAGCACAACAACGCGTTAAAAATCGAAAGGGAAGAAGAGTAAGGTAAAATGCCGGTTTTGTGGCAAATCGGGACATTTGAAGAAGGACTGTTGGAAGAGACAACAAACATCCAAAGAAGACTCTTCGACAAAGAAGAAAGAAGCAAACACAACAGATATAGGTTCGACATCCATTTCAGGTATGAGTGATGAAGTGTTATTAGTTAGTTTGTCTAATCATGATCAACGTTGGCTGTTAGATTCTGGTGCATCAAATCACATGTGCATTCATAGAGAATGGTTTAAAACTTATAAATCAATCAATGATGGAGTATTTTACATGGGAAATGATGTGCATGTAACATTGTGGGAATTGGAAGCATCCAGCTAAAAATGTTTGATGGGACAAATAAAATTCTATCTGATGTAAGACATGTACCTAAACTAAGAAAAAAACTCATTTCACTACGAGTACTAGACACTAATGGATATAAAACTTTTATTCAAGGTGGAGTAATGAAATTTTATAAAGGACTTTTACTAGTAATGAAAGCAAAGAAAGTTGGAAATCTTTTTCAGTTAGAAGGAAGAACAGAGTCAAATCATGTTTCTACAGTATCTGAAAATGACAGTAATTCTATTCATTTATGGCATGAAAGGTTGGGCCATATGAGCGAAATAGGTTTAAAGATTTTATCTGATTGTAAGTTACTTCCTAATTTAAAGTCTGTTAATTTAGATTTCTGCAAACATTGTCTATTTGGGAAACAAAGCAAGCAGAAGTTTAAAACTGGAAAACATACTAGTAAGGGAATCCTTGATTATATCCATTCTGATGTTTGGGGTCCATCTCCTACAACCTCATATGGAGGATCATCATATTTTGTATCTTTTATTGATGATTTATCTAGAAAAGTGTGGGTCTACATGTGAAAGAAGAAGTTTGATATATTCACAGTTTTCAAACAGTTTAGAGCACTAGTAGAAAACATCACTGGAAGAACCATTAAAAGTTTAAGAACTGACAATGGTGGTGAGTTTACTTCAAATGAATTTGATAATTATTGCAAGGACGTTGGGATCGAAAGACATAAAACCACTGTATATACTCCTTAGAAAAATGGAGTTGCTGAACGCATGAACATGACTCTTTTAGGGAGAGCAAGAAGTATGCTTAGAAACGCCAATTTACAGCAGGAATTATGGACAGAAGCGGTTTCTACAGCTTGGTATTTGATAAATCGATCACCATCAACTGCAATAGGATGCAAAATTCCTCAAGAGGTATGGAAAGGTCATCCTTTTGATTATTCTAAACTTAAAGTTTTTGGTTGTGATGCATATGCTCTAGTTCCTAAACATCAGCATTCTAAATTAGATCCTAAATCAAAAAAATATATCTTTTTTGGATATGGTGATGGGACTAAGGGATACAAATTGTGGGATCCTACTACTCACAAGATCATCATTAACAGAGATGTTAAATTTAATGAATATTCACTTGAAAATCCAGATGTAGATGATAAATTGAAATAGGATAATGTATCTAAGCTTCAACATATTTAGTTTGAAACCAGTTCAAATATTGATGATAGTCAAGATGAACAAGTTTCAGATGCAGATCATGAACAAGTTTCAGATGCAGATCATGAACATGTTTTAGATGTAGATCATGAAGAAGTTCCTACATATAATAATCAGGAAATTGTGGAAGTACCAGAAACATCTTTAAGGAGGTCCACAAGAATCAAACGTCCTCCTAAGAGGTATGATGATTATGTTACTTCAATTGTTTTAACCACTAATGATGATGAACCTTTATGCTATCAGGAAGTTGTAGAAGGTTCTAATAGTGAAAAGTGGAAAGAAGCTATGAAGGACAAGATGATGGCATTAGTCAAGAACAACACATGGGATCTGGTAGAACTTCATAAAGACAGAAAAACTGTGGGATGCAAATGGGTTTACAAAATGAAAAGGGGTGTTGATGATACAAAGGACAGGTACAAAGTCAGGCTAGTCACAAAATGTTTTTCTCAAAAAGCAGGCATTGATTTTCATGAGATATTTTCACCAGTTGTAAAAATTGTTTCAATTTGAATTGTATTAGCATTAGTTTCTTTACTTGATTTAGACTTACAGCAACTAGATGTTAAAACTGCATTTTTACATGGAGATTTAGATGAGGATATTTACATGGAACAACCGGAAGGGTTTGTTCAAAATCGCAACAAGAAATTTTTCCGCAGGCTCAAGAAATCATTGTATGGTCTGAAGCAGTCGCCTCGACAATGGTACAAGAAATTTGATTCTTTCATGATGAGTCAAAATTATATAAGAAGTAAATATGATCATTGTGTTTATTTTAAGAAATTAAGTAATGGAACGTTCATTATCTTAGTGTTGTATGTTGACGATATGCTTTTAGCAAGCAAAAGCATAATAGAGATCAACAGGTTAAAGGCTCAGATGGCTAGGACATTTGATATGAAAGATCTAGGAGTAGCAAGATAGATTTTGGGCATGGATATTTTCAGACACAAGAGCAATGGTAAGCTGTGGTTATCACAACAAAAGTATATTGAGAAAATACTCTTGATGTTTGGCATGAATAATGTGAAGCCTGTTTCAGTCCCTTTAGCTTCCCATTTTAAGCTTTCTTCTAGTTTATGTCCTAATACAAATGAAGAAAAAAAATATATGTCTCAAATTCCGTATGCCAATGTAGTAGGTTATTTGATGTATGTGATGGTTTATACTTGACCAAATATTTCACATGCAGTTGGGGTTGTTAGCAGGTATATGGAAAATCCAGGAAAAGAACACTCGTTAGCAGTGAAATGGGTGCTTCGGTATCTGAGAGGCACAAGTGATTATTGTATCACTTATAACAAGAGTAGTGAATTTGTTTGCGGATATGTTGATTCCGATTTTGCAGGTGATTTGGATAAGAGAAGTTAAACTTCAACCTATGTCTTTACTCTTGCAGGTGGAGCTATTAGCTGGATGTCAAAGCTACGGATCATTGTTGCTTTATCCACTACTGAAACAGAATACATAGCTGCTTCACATGCTTCCAAATAAATGATTAGGTTGAAAGGTTTTTTTGGTGAGTTTGGTAGGTTACAAGACAACATCAAGTTATTTTGTGATAGTCAAAGTGCAATTCATTTGGCTAAGAATTCGGCCTATCATAGTAAATCAAAGCATATACCTATTAAGTACCATTTTGTAAGACAGGTTATCACTGAAAGGGGAGTCTCTCTTGAAAAAGTGCATAGAAAGGAAAATTGTGCAGACATGTTAACGAAACCAGTTTTGTTAGAGAAGCTATGTTGGTGTCTAGCTTCTCTTGGCTTGTAGAAAAGATAAAATAATAAAGGAACAGGGTATGAGGCTAATTGTTGTCAAGCTGGAGATTGTTGAGATTTTTATGTTAATTAAATGAGGAAAAAATCTCATGAATGTGACAACAATAGGATTTGTTGCTAAGTTAGCTCCAGTTATTCCTGAGGAGGAGTTATTGCAAACTATATTTGTTGTAAGAGAATTTATGATTCAGTTTTCTACTCCAGCTATAAAAATGTAAGCCCGTAGAGGATATGTGTGCTGAGAGGGTGTGAGGAATTATGTTGTTGTAATCTCATGTTCAATAATAAGATTGTCGATGCCTCTGTTTGGCGGATGTAGCCCAGACTCGTTGGGTGAACCACATTAAAATCTATGTTTTTTCATGGTTGAATGTTATGTGTCTTATTTGTTTTTAAATTTCTGTTGTGTTAACTCTAATAGACTAGTGCGTCATTCTCTTTGGAATCCACTTGTCTGGTTCATGAAATACTTCACTGCGGACCCAAATCACTTAGGAAAGAGTTCTTTCTAAATATGGCTTAATTTCACAAAACCTGGTTTTTCTCGTATATTTTTGTTTCAAATTATAAATTTCGGTCCTTGATCATTGTTGTTGTAATCAAATTATTGCTTTGTTTATATGCTTAACTGACATATTGACTTTTATGGCTAAATTGTCTATTGATAACATGATAATTGGTATGGAACACATAGTTTTCAACTATAAATGATCAAGTTCGACAGGAACATGGATATTTCTTATTCTTCTTAATCTTTACAATTGGTTTTGAGACTGTTATAATTATGAATTGGAGTGGACATATTGTATCGATGTGTTCCTTATCTTACTTTCTACAATATTATGCATATGTATACGGATTATACTAAGAATGATACTGCCTACCAATAGTAATATAACTCTTCACCATTGATTATTGTCTTTAATGAGAGTAGTGATTCTTAAAAAGAGCTATTCGAGGTAGATAAAATTGGGGGTTCTAGGCTCTAAATGGGAGGCCCGATTGAGGTTGGGTCATAGATTGCTCATGTCAAGCTTTTGCAGGGTGAGGGAGGACAGATTTCAATGACACTCACAACTTAATAGACCCTAACAAGGTGGCCCCACATGAACGAAAATTCCAAATAGTATCCTTCCATCCGTAATGATAACCCATCCATCGCTTCTTCATCTATAGGGTGGCACTTGGAAATAGTCCAACAAATGGATAATTGAGTGATTTACACTTCCCATGTAATTCAAAATTATGTTAAAAGAAAATACTAAATTATTAATATATTGAGTAACAAAATATATTTTATTTCCAAGTACCCACCTCATAATATCATTTCCCTTATGTAGCACTTTTCTAAAACATTCCCTTCAATATAAATCAGAGTTTCTGATTTTCTCCTAGTAACCAATACGAATCATGCATTTCAAATTATTTCAACTTGTGATATTTCTTTCAATATAGTCGTTAATATAAGATTTAGTAACAATTTGAACACTAGTAATAGTTCATCTATAGAGGATCTTTGGTAAAATTATATCCACATAATTGAAATAGTTTGTTTTTCACACTTTGTGCTATATAATCTCCCCTTTTATTTATATCATTATCAATTTGAAATTACCACTTCCTCTAATGTCTGATTACTAATAAAGAGAGGACATATAAGATAACTCATGAATTTCTTAATATAATACATGCCAACAAAGTCGAATGACATAAAATTTCATAACACAGTTATTCAAACCTGGATAGCCAGTAGAGCGTCCCTTCGGGAGATTGTACACCTCCACCCAACCTTAGAACTAATTCCTTCTAGTTGACCTCCAAGCTAAGAGTACTTTCCTAGTATTCAACAACCTCTTGTTGATCCCTTCACAGGTATCTATTATATTTCTTGTTAAGTTTTCCTTTAGTGGTGTCCCACTTTCGTGGATCATTTTATCCACTTGCCTAGGCTTTTCTATAAAATCTTTCCTTTTTATCCCACGGTGCTTTTATGCTTTTCTAAGCTTAGCATCTTTCTCGAGCTAAGCAACTTAATGGATATTTCTCTCTCATCTATTAATATTATTCTATAATACTTATCACCAAATGATTATCAAATCCCATTTATCAACAAGATTTTATCTTTATTTTATTTTGGCAAGAATCTCATCTCTAGGTGTTTCCTTCCACAGTACATGCATCTCATCTATTAATAATTAACAATTTGCATAATTAACTCAATGTTTTTTTCTAGCATAACTTGGTCTAGCCAAAGAGGTTTTTACTGTAAAAGAGGGATATTATATATTTTTTTGTTGTAACGGAGGGTATCAAAATAATGATGTTAACAAATATCTTAAGTTGTAGTAATAATTTTCTATTTTTTTGTTTACAATTTTAGTAGTGATTTTTCTTTCACTATGTTGTTGGATGTTGAGGTATGGCAGATCGAGGATTTTTCATTTAAAAATGCTTTAGTTAGATGATGTCTTAGAAACTTCAAATATTTGAACTTATTCCTACTGGGTGGCATAAAATTTAGCTTGCTTTTTTTTTATGTAATCCTCTATGGATGTAATGTGAAGAGTCATATATATAGAAGAAGTTAGTAACTTGTTCGAGAGATACATTAAGATGGACACACAAATAGAAAAATAAACAATTATACCTTTTCTTTAGTTTGCATAGAGGTAGACCTGAGTAAAGGACTTCTTGATCGTATTCTTCGAACACACAACAATCAACACTAGACATAGTTTTTAGATTATGTGAATATGAAATTCAGATGTTGCTCTTGTCTACAAATTGATCATTTATAAAATTCATGTCCTCTGACAAAGAAAGATCCTAGAAAGCGAAAGATACAGTCAAGAATCCTAAGGTGTAACATACCCCTTGTGTCTAATTTGAGAATTAGCTACCAGGCTCTCATTCCTTAAATTTGTTTTGGTTAAAGTGAAGATTCCACAATTGTCACAAGTATAATTATTCCATCATTACATGAACAATTATTATTTCTGCAACTACACTCATAATCATAACCACTGAACAACATTAGAAGTCAAGAATCATACTCCCTAGGCACAATATTACATAATCCTTCTATCATAGATAATTTTACATTCATTTATAAGACTTATATGTCTGATCAACCCTTAGGCATAAACTACAATTCAAAGAAAAGAATTAGTCATGGCATGCAACCAAAAAATTTCTTTGATGATTCCACACAAGCATTAATGGAACATTATCTTGTATCTATTATAGCTAGCATGGTCATGAATCATAATTATAGTATTATAGGCATAGTAAAAAATGTTACTGACATAAATCTTATGCAACATGCAGAGATAACCAAATGAGCCTCACGAGATAGAATTTTTATGATGTGTAATGTATGGCATAGCTAACCAGTACCATAGACTATATGTTCGGGTCCCACCCTAACCCCCTTATCTATGTAATGGGACCACGTCATAGTTAAGAGTCAATAAAGCCCATATTAATAATTGTAAGTGGTTAATCCGCAATTAATAAAGGAACCACAGTTAGTTGCAAATGGGCCGACGGTATTAGTAATAAGCGGTATTGACCCGTAGTATTACTTGTAGGAGTCATATATAAAGGATAGTAACTCCCTGTGAGGAGCATCGTGTCTTATTTTTGTAATCGAGCTCTGATCTATTGGAGGTTTCCCCCTTGAAGAGGCAAGTGAACATTACTCTCTGAATAATAAAGTCTTCACTATTCTGTGTTCTAGATATCTTTTCTTCGCATATTCTATGTTATCGGTCTCTTTTCTTCACATATTCTGTATTTGGGTATCATTTGCAGGTTAAGAAGCATAACAAGTGGTATCAGAGCTCTTTCCAGGGCCGGTGGGATCTCCAATTACTAGAAAAAAAATTTGGCTCGAGACGTGTTCCGGCGTCTTTAAACCACGGGATCTGTCGTTGAGCGCATAAATCTGCAGATTTGGGGAGGCATGCACGCAGGAAATACAAGAGGTGGTCACGTC
>APFE031006806.1:10167-38101 GCA_000404065.3 Pinus taeda
CAAGAGCTGCTGGAAAAGAAGTATATCCGCCCCAGTGTCTCTCCTTGGGGAGCCCCTGTGCTATTTGTGAGGAAAAAAGATGGGGCTCTGCGAATGTACATAGACTATAGACAGCTGAATAAACTGACAGTTAAGAACAAATATCCACTACCCCGCATTGACGAGCTATTTGATCAGGTAAAGGGGGCGACAATCTTCTCAAAGATCGATTTAAGATCGGGTTACCATCAAATCAGAATCAAAGATGAGGACATAGCCAAGACAGATTTTCGTACTCGTTACGGACACTACGAGTTTGTGGTACTGCCTTTTGGATTAACCAATGCACCTGTAACATTCATGTGTTTGATGAATAGTGTATTTCATCAATACCTAGACAAATTTGTATTGATCTTCATTGATGATATACTTATATACTCCCGGAATATGAAGAAGCATGAGGAACATTTAAGGATAGTATTACAGACTTTAAGGGAGCATCAGTTATATGGAAAATTCAGCAAATGTGATTTTTATAAAGAACAGATCCAGTATTTGGGCCACATTATTACGAAGGAAGGTATAGCTGTAGACCCCGAAAAGATTAAAACTATAATGGAATGGCCTACACCCAAGGATGTGGCAGATATTCGATCTTTCATGGGGCTGGCTGGATATTACCGGTGGTTTGTAGAAGGTTTTTCTAGAGTTGCCTACCCTATTACCTCCTTGCAAAAGAAGGGAAAAGTGTTTAAATGGACAGCAGACTGTCAACGGAGTTTCGAACAGCTCAAACAATTACTTACCACAGCACCTGTGTTGTGTGTGGCAGATCCCGAAAAGGAGTATGTAGTTTGTACAGATGCTAGTAAGGAGGGCGTGGGTGGAGTGCTAATGCAGGAAGGTAAAGTGATTGCCTATGAATCCAGAAAGTTAAAAGAACATGAGCAGAAATATTCTGCCTATGATCTGGAATTAACCGTTGTGATCCATGCTTTGAAGATGTGGCGCCATTATTTAGTAGGGAGGAAATTTTTGTTAATGACGGATCACCACAGCTTGACTAGTTACTTTAGTCAACCTACTTTAAATGCAAGACAAGCAAGATGGGTGGACTTTTTGGGAAATTTCGATTTCGAATTTAAACACTTAAAAGGAAAGGAGAACAGAGTAGCTGATGCACTGAGCCGAAAAGTGCATTGCATTTATGAGATTGGTATCAGTCAAGGATGGTCCACTCTTGACAAAGAGATTGAGGAGGCTGCGATGCAAGATCAGATTTATTTGCAAAAGAAGCATTTAATGCAGAATTCAGATACCCGTTCCATACAACAAGGTTATACCTTGAATACAGCCGGCATTTTGTGCTATCAGAAGAAGATTTACATACCCAATCAGAGCAGTGTTAAAGAAAAGATTCTGGATGAAAATCATAGAAGTCCTTATGCAGGACATCCTGGTTACCAAAAATTAATCACCTCACTAAGGAAGGAGTATTACTGGCCAGGCATGAAGAAGGATGTTGTAGAATACCTGGCGCGCTGTTTGGAGTGTCAACAGGTGAAGGCTGAACATCAGCATCCTGCAAGACTACTACAGCCAATACCCATACGAGAATGGAAATGGGAGACCATAACCATGGACTTTATTACCAGTTTGCCGAAATCGAAAAAGAATAATGATTCTATAATGGTGGTAGTGGATAAACTCAGCAAGTCATCTCACTTTATACCGGTTCAATCCACTTATCGTGCAGCTCAAATCGCAAACATTTTTATGCAAAATATATTTAAACTTCATGGGTTGCGGAAAGTAATAATATCTGATCGTGATGTTAAGTTTACCTCAGCTTTTTGGAGGACCTTATTTGAAGGTCTAGGAACTCAATTGAGCTTCAGCACCGCATATCATCCACAAACTAACGGACAGACTGAGCGAGTGAATCAAGTGTTGGAGGACATGCTGAGGTATTATGTGATGCAGCAACCTACACGATGGGAGGAGTATCTACACCTAGTGGAATTCGCCTATAACAATGGCTATCACTCATCCTTGAAGATGAGCCCATTCAAAGTACTCTATGGCCGGAAATGCTGCACACCCTCCAGTTGGGGTGGACCGGAGGACAAATTCTTGCTGGGTCCTGAGATGTTGGAGGAGATGGAGGTCATGGTGAAAAAAGTTCGAGCTAATCTAAAGATGGCACAGGAGAGGTAGAAGAATTTTGCTGATCAAAAGAGAACATTTAAAGAGTACCAAGTGGGTGAACATGTGTACATCAGAATTCGAGCTAGGAAAAGTACCCTCCAATGGAATGCCTGTGCCAAATTGGCACCGCGTTTTTGTGGACCATTCCAAATTCTGGCATGAGTAGGACCGGTAGCTTATCAGCTCGCCCTACCCAGCCATATTCGGGTTCATAATGTCTTCCATGTATCATTTTTAAAGAGATATGTGTATGACCCTAGGCATATAATAAGTTGGAAGGACATTTAGGTAAGGGAAGATTGTTATATAATGTAAACTGAAATAAAATACTAGTAAGCAGCTGATTTAATTGTTTTGTGTTTCAGGTGGAACCGGAAGGAGAGTTCCTGGTCGAACCAATGAACATATTAGATCGGAGAAGAGTCGAGCTGCGGAAAAAGGTCATTAGCCAGGTTAAAGTGCAGTGGCAGCACTTCGGGCCTAAAGAGGCCACCTGGGAAGATGAACAAATGATGAGGGATACTTATCCCAGACTGTTTTTGGATGAACAGCAACATTGGGACGATGTAGACTTTCAGGAGGGGGAGATGTAACATCCCTTGTGAAAAGTTAATGTTAGTAAATAGTAAAAGTAATTATTGAACAAAGACTTTATTTGAAAAAGATATATAATGTTGTTATTAATTTTATGTTAATGAAAAACAATTGTGTTGGTACTATTTGAACTGAGTTATGATTAATCATGGTTAGTAACTAAGGAATCAGTTACAATGGAACCCTAACCCTAACTACCTTGAGTTAGTTGAGACCCCAGAGGAAAAAGGGGGAAATGCCAAGTCTTGTTGGGATCAGATGGCAGAGAAGAAAGGAAATATTCATGCTATGTCTGGTTAGGATCAGATGGCATAAGAGGAAAAGAATTTTCCTGTGTACGCTATGTCTGGTTAGGATCAGATAGCGTTTACTGGTGAGACCAGTGTAATTGCAGTCGAGTAGGACCTGCAAGTGCTTGGGGGTGGAAGGTCAAAGAAGAACTCTTCCTACGGACGGGTGGATTGACAAGCATTACAAGTAGGTTTGTACAGAAACAGGTATGGCCTACTATGTGTACATTTACTTATTGAGTTGTCTCTGGTGTGGATTTATGCTAAAAGATACACTATTCTGTGCTAGAAAGATTGGTACAGTGTAAACTCTTTGACTGTAATTCATAGCAGAAAATAAGAAAGAACACTAGCTGCTGCATTTTAGACAGAGACCGAGACACTGCATTCTGAAGAAACGAATATTAAAACCCTTGCATATCTCATTCAGAAAACAACAGTAGAAGAGCTAAATAAATAAGTTTTGTTATTATAGAGGTGATATTGTAAGAAAACCCTATTTAGATTTACATGCCGAGGAAAAGAAACAGAATTCTTTATTACAGACAAAATCGAAAGGAACAAAACGGACACTATGTGCAAGAGAATGTATTATGCTCATAACATTATGACATTTAGTTTGTAGGACAGGACTGGTAAGTCTCGCAATCCTCGTATACATATACCCCGGAAGATATTGCCTTATTCATCAAACAAAAGAGTGTATATGCACATTAAACCCCAGAGGCTCGCAAGAACCTCAGAGTCGGAGAACTAGACCACTGTAACAATATTCACATGCGCGGCTTAACAACACAGATTATACGCATTCAGAATTTATATATATAACTTAAAAGAAATAGGTATGCCCATGACTGTATGGTAACTGCGGTTACAAACAGTCTCAGCTAAAGCCTGCTAAGTAAAACCCTCGCTCAGAAGAAGTTAAATGAGCTGGGTTGAAGCTTATTCGAGACGGCCGGAGCGCCATAGTCGAAGCATAGCAAATAAATTTGGGTATCGAATCGTATATCATGAAAACTAGTTTATAACAGAGCTTAAACCATATCAAGGACCTATAACTCATAGACGGACTCAATATTGATAAAAAGGAACAATGCTTTTTATACTGAGAACAGGTAATACCGAAGCTTAATCAAATCAAATACTTGCAATATACAAACAAGCTCGAAATGAACATAATCCCAATGGACAGCTTAATAAAAGTCAATACTGTATTTGAATAACAGTATGCGGTGAGTCGGGCAACCAAATAGATGATAAACTGTGCAAATATACAATTACTCAGTGAACAAAGCCTAGACGGAGGCCGTCATAACAAGAGTCTTTAAACAGAGCCTGAATACCAAAGACTAAAACACAGTAAACTAACAGACAAAGGATTGAACCATACAGGTTCGTAATATGAAAACCCTGGTTGTATAGCGGAGGAAGGAATCGAAGGCAAGGAACTCGGCATCCCTGTTCAGCAGAACAGAGGATTAGCCATTGTTCTGAGATGAGAAGACCGAAAACAAACTCTAAGAATGAGGATGTGCTCATACCTGTGGCAGGATGGCCGAGGTCGAGGAGTCGGAGTCTCTCCCAAACGCAGTCTGGACGCCAAAGGCCTTCCCTGCAAAAATCATGGAGACCGATGACTGAGAAAACATATTAACCGAAATGAGATCAAAAGCATTTAAATGTAAAAGCTAAACTGTTCTTCGAAGCTCGACTTAACCTGAGCAGTAGGTTGTAGAGGTTCCTTATGCCTTAGTAGAAGGTGGAACCCTGGTGCGGTGAGGATCTGTAAAGTCCTCTGCCGAGCACAGTAGAGCCGAGGACTGCAGCAGCCAAGCACTCGACCCTGAATGAAAATAATAACCAACCAATACAAAAAGAACCTTAAATATCCCATGCAAGACCCTGCCTCGTGGCATAGTCTCGGCCTTTGATCTGGGTAAGACTGCCACCACCGTTCGATCATGGAGAAGGATCCGGAAGGGTTTGGGCACGAGATTGGTAAGATCGAGGAGCCAGCCTCGTAACACTTGTTCACGCCACCGCACATGACAGAACAATGTGAGCCGTGGATCATGCCAGGTGGATGAACCACAGTAAGCCAGTGCTATAAAAGATAGTACCTTACTGTACGCATATATCTCAAAGAGCAAGGTAATCCAGTCTCGAGTTGATCGCCTATCAGATCGCAATTAAGGTTGTGCCAGCCCTTGGTAACCGGGATCTGTCGTGGCAGTAAACCCCGTGACCGCCACAACAATGAAACCCATACATATATAAGAAAACCTTTGATAATTAGCTAGGAAGCCGAATGTTTATTTGTACATGTAATCGAGTACAGCTAATATTGTAAATCAAGTGACTATTGATTGTGATGATCATAAAGTGCGTGTTATACAATAGTATATGAGTGTGTCAAGGCAAAAGGTCTTATATACATGCTGTAACTTTATTACATAAGTATATAAGTCAAATTCTTGAATAATCACATCACGCGTGGCTTATACATTGATATATTATGGTCTAGGAAATGTTTAGTTACTCATGTAAAAAAAAAAATTATGTACATATTATAACGTGACAGTTCTCGAGTTCCAACTATTCTTACTTCCACTGTCATGCAGCATGTGCCCCATTAGTTCCGATAATGATGTTCAAAATCCAAAATAAATAATGTAATAGCTGGAATATTTTTTTATAATATAATTAAACCTTATTAATCGCTGCAATCTATTTTCGTAAGCATAAATTTTGATTGAAATTTAGATAGTTTGGATCCATTTGAAAAGGACAATTTTCATATAAATTTTTTAGTTTATTTTAAAATTTTAATAATAATTATTATACAAAATTTTATTTAGAATGTAATTTAAGTGATTTAATAATTAAGAATATGGATTTTTTAATAACTTATAGGTTTAAATCTAGAAAGGAGACTTTCTATTTGTAAAGGCAGAAGCCAACATATATTTTCTCAACAAAAATTCAAATCCAAAAATTACCTTATCAAGAACCCGAAATGCATATTAGCATGGTGAGAATAGGAAATTCAAATTAGTTGTTTTAATTTTTTTTACATGACATGACATATAAAAAGGAAAAATTTTCTAAAGAAATTAATTTATCGTTTAATTTAGTTATCAATAATTATTTAGTGTATGGTAGGGATTTAATTTCCATGAATATTTTAATGTATTTTTAGTACTAATCAAGAATCAAAGATTAAGATTTATTCGAAAAATAATTATGTTTTTTTTTACCTTTTAATTAAATTGATTACTTAAAAAAATGTTATATAAAAAGTTATGGTTTTTGGTCATGTGGTATTCTTAAACTATAGTATTAGCCAATCATATTGGAACAAACCCTAATAAATTTAGAATCAATATATTTAAGTGGGGTGAATCTACATATTTTTTTAAATATATATAGGTTTAACTCATATATTGATTCTTTTTAAAATTAATTATAATAAATAATAATAATTAATAAAATTAAAGTTATATTTAGTTATTTTAATGATTTTTTAATCTTGAAAATGTAAGATGTACCATGAAATAAGTGTTTTGATTGTTTATCATGAATTGATGCCTATTGGAATTTAATAACCATTTAATTTATGTGGTTATGCTAGTTATAAAGAAATTATTTCATAATTATAAAGAAACTATAGGTTCAAGTCGCACATCTTTAAAAATAATTCACATCAAATGACAAATAAGATGTCAAAATTTCCTTTTTCTTAGTATTTAAAAAAAAAAAAATCCATAATTATAAACCAATTAATTCATGATTATAGTAAAACCTATACCAACAATTTAATAATGTAAAAATCTTTGTGGATGAAAGTAACTTCATTAAATTTATTTTTATCTATAAAGATTAAATTTCATCTAAAACAAGTGATAGAAGTGGTCTCCAAACTCTCCCAGAGCTTGCAAATCAAATATACCAATAACTTATGACATAGCAAATGCCCAAACATCCCTAGTAGGAAAGGCACTTACCATTCTAACAAAAAATGTCTCTAGTAATTAATTTTAGGTAAATAAGAAAACAAACCATACTCTCTAACTCCTTAATTTATTAAAGCAATATAACTTCGTACCAAATCTTAATTGAATTACTTATATTTACTATAAGTATATAATCATATATTCCTTACCAAGCTAAAAATTAGTTATAAAATATAATTAATTAACACAACTTCTAAACTGATCTTACATAAAAATTTAACACAACTTTGCATAATATTTAAACTGATCTTGCATAGTATTTAATACAAGTTTAGTGTAACAAAAAACCATATGTTCCTAAAAAGATTTCCGGCACAATTGCATACCCATGAACTATGGAGATTCATAGTCCTCCATTTTGATCAAATCAACAGTGAACTTGTGCATAGTATTTAATACAAATTTAGTGTAACGAAAACTACATGTTCCTCAAAGGATTTCGTGCAAAATTGCATACCCATGAACTATGGAGATGCACAGCCCTCCAGTTTGATCAAATCAACAGTGGACGTGTCTCCTCCACGCTCGATTCTCCATTGCTGTGAATTTTTAAGGCAAATGTTTAGCCATGATTTTTTATTTATCCAGTTAAAGTCCTTTAATCGATGTAGGCAAACCGAAATGGAATAATACACCAAATTCAATAGCGAAGACTTAATATTATGTAGGTAGGCGGAAATAAATTTTAACTTGGCTATTGGATGAGGGTTGGTCTAGACTATAATATAATTAAGGTTTCAATTTTTGGGATTTGTTTTTGCTTTCAATTTTTCTTTTAAAAAAATTCGAAATTTATTATTTAAGAATTGATAATAAAAAAATTAATCAAATTTGAAATTTTAATTACTAAATTGTTTTTTATTTAATTTACAAAGCAGTGAATCTTAAACTTATTATTAAAATAACTCTATGTTGCCCATATAATTTAATATTTTTGAAAGTTAGAATAACAATTTCGTATTTAATATTTTTGAAAGTTAAAACAATAATTTGGTTTCATCTATACTAATCAATCTTATAAGAACGTTAGTTTAATGTGAACCAAGTGATTTACAACATCATTTTTTACGAGAGTATTGTTGATAGAGTATATAAACACTATGTTTCTTATCGCAGTATACAATAGCATATTTGATGGAATGTAAAAATATTTGAGAAATTTAAAAATAATTAAAATAATAATTTATTTCTTTGTAAATTATAAATTTATTTAATCAAATTATTCACAAATATATATTTATAGTAAATTATATATAAATTTATTAAAATATAATATTATTTATAACAAAGCATAAATTTATTAAAAAATAAATATTATCTATAACAAATTGCTCTTTAATCTCTAACCAATTCAATTTACTTATTATATTTTATTTATTTAATAGCTCTTTAATCTCCAACAAATTCAATTTCCTTATTATATTTTATTTAATTTAACTATATTTAAATAGCGACAAGAACTAGCTGAAAATTTTATAATTTGCTGAACAAAATGTTCAAATGTTTATAATTTGTTTAACCCACGTGAATGCTCTAAAGTACATAATGATTGAAGGTCCATATTAATATCCTAAATGGTGCTATATTTATTTAACACAATTGACTAGTGGTATTTGTTTGAAGTTGGTAAAATGTTTTAAGGGTTTATATTTTGTTTAACATGTGAATGTCAATAACTATTGAATTTAGTTCATATGGGTTAGCTCAAGTGGTAGTGGCTATGGAAATGAAGTCTCATCGAACTGGAAGTCTTCGGTTCAAATTTTGGGCTAGCCTTCCCCCGTAGCTGTGTAAAGTATTTTTTTTTTTCAAATTATATGTTTAAATTTGATCAATTATTTTTTTAATAAAAGTTATTGAAACTATTTAACATGCTAAGCTGGATTTGTTTCTTCAACTTGTCCTGACGATGAACCAAACAATATAAATATAAATGATTCAAATCTTGGGCTAGCCTTCCCCGTAAATGGGTGTGTAAAGTATTTTTTTTTCAAATTATATGTTTAAATTTGATCAATTATTTTTTTAATAAAAGTTAATTGAAACTATTTAACATGCTAAGCTAGATCTGTTTCTTCAACTTGTCCTGACGATGAACCAAACAATATAAATATAAATGATTCAAATCTTGGGCTAGCCTTCCCCGTGTGTAAAGTATTTTTTTTTCCAATTATATGTTTAAATTTGATCAATTATTTTTTAAATAAAATTTATTGAAACTATTTAACATGCTAAGCTGGATCTGTTTCTTCAACTGGTCCTAACAATGAACCACACTTATTGGTTCACAAATGATTATTTATGTGATTTCGCCGAAAATCATTCTCTAAACATTGTTATGGATCACAGAAGTCTAAATTCCTTATTAAAAATTACTGAATTTTATCATTGTTTATTAAACTAGAAAATTCTTATATTTTTGAAAATAAAAAATATGGATAGAGTGTAGTGCAAATCCTTTTAAGAGATTAAACATAATTTCCAAAAATAAACAACACAGTGAAACTCCCAAGGTGGTAAACTAATACAAGGCCATGCTACAAATAATGTAATATGACATTGTTTTAATCTCCATCATTTTTTAAAATACGATAATTGTATAACGTGCAGATTATACATAAAAAATTTAAAGAAAGTTGCCACGAAATAATCTACATATGAGACTTGCAGCACCTCTTAATTAAATGAATCTTGCTCGTCAATTATGAAAAACCTCTCTTAATTAAATGAATTTTGTTGGTCAATTGTTAAAAACCTCTCTTAATTAAATGAATTTTGTTGGTCAATTATTAAAATCCTCTCTTAATTAAATGAATTTTGTTCGTAATTATTAAAAACGATAAACAGAAATTTCAACGTCAACTCTGAAGGAATACTATGTCGGGCGTGTTAACTCTGCCATGACACGTGAATTTTACTGTCACGTTCAATAAAATAAAACAGGAAAGATGCATTGCACTCACCTCGCTTCCGCTTGCAGTTGTCGTTGGCGGCAGCTGTATCAATTACCGATACACAGCCAGAGAGATGGCTGTAGAAAGGAGGTGAGGGTATCTTTGCGACCAATATTTAAAGGAGGTGAGGACTATATATATAATGTACTTGCATGGATATATGCAACCCGGGTATTAATGGGACATTATCACAATAAATAATAAATATTAGTTGCCTGTCACACGTTCCGACAGGATAAAATCACGTCCGGAGAGGACAAGGAGGCAGCACCCCGGAACCCTGCATTTGGAAGTTTTCGAGATATTTTGGTGTTCGTAATTATTAAAAGCCATAAATAGAAATTTCAACGTCAACTCTGAAGGAATAATATGTCGGGCGTGTTAACTCTGCCATGACACATGAATTGAATTTTACTGTAATGTTCAATAAAATAAAACAGGAAAGATGCATTGCACTCAGCTCGCTTCCGCTTGCAGTTGCCGTTAACGGCAGCTGTATCAATTACCAATGCAGTGTGCACAGCCAGAGAGATGGCAGTAGAAAGGAGGTGATATCACAATAAATAATAAATATTAGTTGCCTGTCAGACATTCTGACAGTATAAAATCAGGTTCGAAGAGGACGAGGAGGCAGCACCCCGGAACCCTGCATTTGGAAGTTTGCGAGATATTTGGGATTCGCATTCAATCGGCCGAATTTCAAATACAGCCCACTCGTCAAAATATACAATTTTATCGGAGTTTTTTATAATGTGATTTTTTAGAGATTTTGGTGACAGAATTTGGTGGAAGAAATTAAAATTAAATCTTGATTTGTTGCAGTTAAAATGGTTTTTTAACTTCATATTTGGATTCAGCACCCTGAAAAATCCCTGGGACACTTTGATTGTGCATAAACTAGCTATCAAACTTGCGACTCCAATAAATTATTACTAGATTTTGACAAAAAAAACCTACCAAAAAACTTCCAAAAAATATCATTATAAACAACTGCAATTTTATCCAACATATTAAACTATTTAGACCTTATTTTTGAATCAATCGACCTTGGGTTTTCGTCTACCTTTTCGATTTAAGCTCGAAATCTGTGAATCATATATCTTGACATCCGTCAAATTCTTCTATTCTTATTTAAATTCGACATATGTGAATCATATATCTTGGCATCTGTCAATTTCCTCTATTTTTCGATTTAAGCACGACATCTGTAAATCGTATATCTTGACATCTGTCAAATTCCTATTACGCGCCAGGTTTGCCATGGTCGATCTTTGGAATTCACAGCGATTATAGGGGTCAATCCATGTACCTAGAAGTCGCCGCTCGCATGGTTTTTTATCATCTCTACTGGACATCTGTGCCACCAGTTTTACACCGGAGTATTTTACACAGTAGTTCCAGGTTAATCCGTTTCAGTGTTTTTACACAGTAGTTCCAGGTTAATCCGTTTCAGTGTTTTGTGGAGTTTATGGCACTGAATATGAGTTTTATGGTGCACCACTGAGACTCTCTCAATGGTAGGAAAGCTAATGGCATAATCTTTACTGCCAATTCCATATCGACAATCCTTTCGTGCATACTCTCGACAACCTGCTCGTAAATCTGGAACAAAACACAGGCTTCGTTGTTTTCCCTTTCTTTAATGGAAGTGACCGCCAATGATATAATCTTTACTGCCAATCCCAAATATACAATGCTTTCATGCATACTCTCGACACCCTGCTCGCAAATCTCAATCAAAACACGGGCTTCGTTGCTTTCCGTTTTTTTAGGGTTTCCATATAAATTCGAACTAAGGATCTTCTTGATCGATTCGTTCATTTCCGCAATTTCTCTTTTCTTTGACGCTGAACACGCGAACCTTCGTGTTCAAGATGGAAAGTAAATCAAGCCTGTTAACAGACTCTTATTTTCATATGGAATTGTATTACCAATTAGTTTGGATTCTATTTAAAGGCGATTATTATTTCTTCTCTGTTCTGTGGGTTTATAATTTCCATTCTGTGTGGTTATGCAGGGTGAAATGCATTCATGGTCTGAGAATGTTTGTGAAATATTCTCAGACCTGTTTTATTGTAATTGTCATTTGAGATTTGTTAGTCGGGGTTCTGAAGAATTTTGTCGTTTGGTAGATAAAATAAGTGGGTAGTAAGGGTTTGCAGAAAGGGCAAACTGGGTACCAAGAATCACCATTGCAGAGGTTTTCATCGCCACCATGCCCTCCTCAACAGAATGTCAGGAAGCAGAGATCGCAGTCCTTTCTCAGAAGCGAGTGACATGGCGTAAAATCCATCCCCATGCATGTTATCTTTCCTTCTCTGATTCCATTAAACTTTAATATGTGGGTGCGTTGCAGAGGCTTTCACCCCACCATCCCTCCTCAAGAGAATATCACGAAGCAGAAATCGCAGTCCTTTTCTCAGAAGCTGTGACATGGCGTAAAATCCATGCCCGTGTATGTTATCTTTCCTTCTCTGATCCCATTAAACTTTAAACTTTAATGTGTGAGTTTTATGTATAGGGTTTTGCTTTGTTTTGCTTTTTGTTTTAAGAGCCTTGGATTAATTTATTAAACCTTTATCCATGAAAAGGAATTCTTCTGTATTCTTTCCTGGTAATATTATTCCTATGTATTATTGTATTTTTTCTTTGTATTCTTTCTTGGTAATATTATTCTTATGTATTATTTTTTGGTAATATTATTTGAAGTGTGGGATGCTGGAGTTTTTTTACATAGATTCATTATTTTTCTGTATTCTTTATTCTTATTTTTCTGTATTCTTTATTCTGAAGTGTGAGAGGCTGGTGTTTTTGACACATATTTATTATATTATTTATTATTTACTAACAATGTGAATCTAAATAAATCTAAATTTTTAAGTATAAAAATTTGATGATTAAAATTTTCGATAGTATTGTGAAACTTTAATATTTAAATTTATGTTTTAACTTATAATGTCATTATATTAACAATCTTTATTAAATAAAAAAAAAGATATAAATGCATGTTATATCATGTTTAAAGAAATAGTGAAGTTACCCCTTACATAACGCCTAAATAAATAGTAGTTTTATTTATTAATTATTTTGAGAGTTCCAAATATCTACATGGTAAGAAGATTAGAATTTATAGTAGTTTTATCTGTTAATTATTTTGAGAGTTCCAAATATCTACATGGTAAGAAGATTAGAATTTATTATAAAAAAGTTTTAATAGTGAGTTTGTTAATATTTTTTAACCAATTATATTTTTTAAATTAAATCATGCTTTTATATATAATAAAAAGTTTTTAATGGCAAATTTTAATTATTTTTGAACAATTATTATTTTTTAAATAAATCAAATTTTAATGAGTGTATTATTTATTTGAAATTAAAAATTATAATAATTTATTACTATTTTTTAAATATTTTTTAAAACAAGTAGAGTTATATAAATTAAAAGTTTAGTTTAATTATAAATAAAATAGTTTTTTCAAAGTAAGTGGAGGATATCATTTTAGCAAGATTGTGTTTTTTTAATATTTAAAATAAATTTTATATATAAATTTGTTTATATAATTATTTTTTTATAAATTAAAATTTTATTTATTTAAATTTTACAATATAAAATATTTAAAAAAATGAATCTTTTTGTTTGGTTTTAGTAAGTGACCACATCATATTTTGCTTGCGCTTATAAAAATCCAAGGGTTATACATTGAAATCATTATTTTGTAATGATACGGGAAATAGGTTTTAAATTTTACATATATTTTAATATTATAATTTTTTTTATTTTTTATTAATATTATTCGAAAAAATAAAAATATTTTCTTCACTCTATTTTTTTAAATGAGTTTATCTAATTAATTTTTTTTGCTTAAGTAAATAATTATTAATAATATTAATAATTTTTAACAATATTCATTTCTCCACTAATATGAAAATTTTTAACAATATTCATTTCCCAATTAATTAACAAAAAATTTTACTAGAACAAGTTGGCCTAACAATATTATCTAATGTATAAAGTTATCAATCTTGAACATCTAATTAATTTAATGACTATTAATTTTCCTTCAAGGTTTTTCTGTAAATTCTTTGACACAACATCTCAAAGATTCTCTATAAATTTTTGTTAGTTTAATAATTTTGTATTTAATTTCAGTGACATGAAGTTTATGCTCCACAGATCTTAAAAAACACTATTTATGTTATGTGTTTTTTCAAAGAACTATGGTCTAATAATTTTATATTTACTCTCTTGGGCATGGAATTTACGTTCAAATTTTTTATTGATTTAATAATGTGGTGATTAGATTTGCAAAGGCACATGATAATGAATTAGTTTAGGTTCTTTTCTTTTCTTTGTTAAAACACTTATAAAATTTCCACTCATTTAATAATTTTTCATTGATATAATTAAGTTAGACATCACATGCTATATTATAAAATAGTGGTGTTACACTAAGTTTATGGATTTATATTTAAACAATAACCAAAGCGCATTTAAATATATTATTGCTATACAACTTAAACATTAATTATAAATTGTGTTAATTAGCTGATTATTATAATAATAATAAAATTGGTAAAGGTTCGGTCAAAATTTTTAAAAGAATAATATTTAGATGATTTTTTAATATATTTTATATTTATATTATATAATAAACTTTAAATTCTATGATGAAAGCTAAAAGGTGAAAAAAAAAGAAAGAACAAACTGGTACATTATTTTACATAAAATAAAATAATTTATAACACTACCAAACAATGGCTTTATTTTAAATTAAAATGTATAAACATTAAAACAAAACATAAATATAATTTTTATAGATTTCAATTGGGGTATAGATAATAGTTAGTTCAATTAAAAGTGAGATCTAATGTATGACTTCTCATTTTCAAAAATTGATCTTGCTACTTTCGAAAATGCAAAACATATGGCATATATTTCTATAAATACCTTTCTCATACAATTTTTCCAAATTAAAACCTATTACCTCCTTTTACACTTCCAAAATTAACCTTGCTGCTTTCAAAAATACAAAGCATATGACATATATATCTATAAATACCTTTCTCATAATTTTTTCCAAATTAACAAACCTTCGGCCTCGGCCTCTTTTTGCTGATTACGTATCCGCGCAATTTGCCTACCAAATTGCATATGAATGATTCGCATCGCAATGTTGTTTAAGGATTGTAAGACCTTTTATATATACGCTGCACAGAGGGTGGAGCCCAACATCTTAGCCGCGTCAACCTTTCAAACGACATAATTATATCACCGAACAATCCGGATATAATCATTCATTCTCGGATAATCTTCCCACTTCAGAAATACTGCAGCGACCATACTTCTCAGACTGAGGAAGGAGAGGACGAGAACGGTGAGCAAAGTCTAAATGGGTGGGATTCATGGGAAAGTGGAATGGGAATGGGATGTGTAATTGTGGAGGAAGTGTGATGGGAGCAATGGCTTTAAGCAGCCGATTGAGGACGAGATACTGCCTCTTCATAGATAGCATTGTGAACTTCTTGCTGTAAACATTTGTATCTGTATTTGGGCAATATGAATATAAATATAAAAGAAATATGTCTCTGGGCAGTGGGGACCTTGCCATTTTCATGGAGATGTAGATCGTGAAGATATGAGCCGAATATACCATACACGGTACATCCATCATCCAATTAAATTTTTACAATGTCGGCTGTCATTATTTTAGTTATTTTGTTTTTTATCAATGATGTTGAATGATAAACAATATTATATAACATATTTCACAATATCATAAATTAGTATTTGTTTTTAAAGCTGTAAAAATACATCGAAGGTATGGAAGATTGGAAGGATTATCTGGGGAAGATTTGAGAAGATTTGCTTTTCATGGTTCCATTTGAAGTAGCAAATTTGTCATGTGGTTATGCATAAAATATCTTGAATGAATTATCACCATAAATATGTAAATTGTGAGTGCATCATTGAATTTGAAGCAACAAGTTTGTCTTGTGATTATGCATACAACATCTTGAATGAATTATCACCAAAATATGTGAATTGTGGGTGCACTTGCAACAACTATCCCCAGAATTGTGAGTGTAGTTGCAACAACTACCCCAAGTTTAAAGATTGAGAGTCGGGTATACCAAAAAATCTGCTACTGCACATTTTAACCACGGCCATGTAGGGCCTGCATATAATCCTGCTAATGCAATATCAACACCGGGAGCACAAGGATGAAAGCCATGCTAGTCATGTAACTATTAGAAATCAGCTAGAACAACCATGTGATTGTGAAGACATGAATAGGTTTGTTTACAGTAACCTGGCTCAAAGGTCCCTGTAGAGAGTGTTGTTACCTTGTCATCATCTCAGTCAATTCAGAATTATCTTCAGTTTTCCATATAATTAATAATATTCAAGTTTCTAGTTAAGAAAGAACTGTAGTTAAAAAAAAAAAATTTAGAAACAAATTCAGTGGAGTTAGCGTTGCAAAGTTTTTTTTTTGAGTAAATATATAAATTTTGTTTCCCTTAAAGAAAAGACCTAATTGATTTACGAAATAATGTTTACTAAAATTTAATATGAAATTCAATTGTATTTATTTCAATTTTAATGATAATTAATGAAACTAAATTATTGATAAAATTTGGTTTAAATTCCTCATTGCAAATCCAAACTAAAGCGATTTCATTATATTTTAATCGAAGCTTCTGAAATAAAGTGATGTAACCTCTTCGAGGATTGGGATTAGGAATTCAATGGCCCCTGCACCATTGCCCCTCGTTCACACAGAGAAGGCAACGAACTCGATGACAGAGATATGGAATTCCACATATTTTCTCTTTCTATCCACAAGTATTACATGATACAAATTCAGTTGGTTCAGTTGGTTATATATGTCATACAAGGCATTATTACAGGCCATCAATCGGACTTGTGACACTTGAGCTCCCGTCGTAGATATGGCTATCTACTGCACAGATTTATTGAATGTTTTGTTTTTGAATGGTATGTAAGATATAATTTTTTTATTTAAATCATTTCAAATTGTAAATTCTTTATATCACGCACTCTATCAGAGTTATACAAGAAGGTTAAAGGAACATTATGCAGTATATCATAGTTAGAGCGAGGAGGTGTAGTGCAAAGTTCCGTCAGAGTTATACAAGAAGGTTAAAGGAACATTATGCAGTATATCATAGTTAGAGCGAGAAGGTGTAGTGCAAAGTTCCAATTTTGACAGATTAATTTGATTTAAATCAAATAATCGTCAATGTTTTAAGAGCTGAAGAATTTCACCGCCCTATCACGATGAGGAGCGACACTGAATAATGCTCTGTAAGCCCTCCACTCACGAAAGTGTGCCATTAAGAACCTATTTCGTCTTCCCCGACCTGACTGGCAGTATGGAATGTGCCTGCTGGATCTCTCTACCAATAACCTCCATGGATGGGAAATTTCCAAACTCCGGAACTCGAGCTTTATAGCAACAAACTTAGTGGCAATATATCTCGAGAGTTGGGTAGCACGGGAACGGCCTCATTTTTCTTGTTTTTCCTACAGCCACTGCCGAGGGGACGCTTCTGAGGACTTCCCGGTCTAGTAGCCGGCGGAAGGCCTTGCAGAAATCCTATTTCTTTGCAGATTCAGTAACGGATGTGCTTGGAAGTAGGAAACTCATTAAAACCAACTGTTTGGCCAGCTGTTTGCTCAAACCAACGGTAGAAAATAATGGCAGTTGTTCACTCAAACCAACGGTGGATAACAAGAATGAGTTAAGTTGGCCATGAAGAGTTTCAGAAGACATCTTCGGTGTAAATATTACTTAAGCTGGAATTTATTACTGAAATTAAAATACAGAGAAATTGGAAATGAAGAGGTCTGACTTTTGAAGTAAAAAAAGACTTTAATCAAATTCCAAAAAATAAATTTCAGTTATGTGAAGTCCTACATTGAGGAGAAATGTTTGAAGGTTGTAATGAGGTTTAAGACGAGAAAAACTAGTTTTGGGAAAGGAAGCCAATTGAGAAATCAATATCTCATCTCACTATCATTTATAAGTGGAAGACATATGTTTAAAATTGGTTGCGATAACAATTCAATTTGGAGGATTTGGATTTATTGAAAAAAGAAAAGGTTTTAAAGGTGATGTAAAAGTTATAAAATGCGATAAACAAAATTTAAAAAAGAAAACATCAATGAAGTTTGAAAGTCTATACAGTTTGAATGGTGACAAAAGTGTTGAAAAGTGTTGATTTATAAATTAAGGTAAATTTCTTATTTAGAAATGAAAGAATGGACAAGTAAAAAATGGCATAGTTTTGAGAATTAAGGTTAATTATCAAACATTTAAAAAATAATTTTTAATGAATTTGGCAAAGTAAAAATAATGAAAAGAAAAGTCTAAAAGGAAGTGAAAAGAATTCAAACAAACTTTAAAGGGATTAGACAAATAGGAAGAACATTGAATTTTGAAGATATTAAGAAAATTGAATTTTGAAGATATTAAGAAAGGGGTTGATTAGAGATTAGAGGCAATATCAAAATTATGACTTGTTCACACAAATTTTGTAATGACCCATCTCAAATTATAGGCGGAATGTGATTATTAGCATGCTTAAGATGTATGTCAATGATATCTACATATGCATCCATCGCATGCATTGCACTTATATACATACTAATTAATTACGAAGTATATTTAAGTAAAAGACAGATGAATTAAATATTAATGTTACATATTGTGTTAATGGGGTCTATTAGAGATTAGGGGCAATGTCAAAATTATGACTTGTTCACACAAATTTTGTAATGACCCATCTCAAATTATAGGTGGAATGTGATTATTAGCATGCTTAAGGAGTATGCATATGATAGCTACATATGCATGCATCGCACTCATATACATACTAATTAATTACGAAGTATATTTAAGTAAAGGATAGATGAATTAAATACTAATATTAAATATTGTGTTAATGAAAACACCGTCCGTTATTAATAATAAAAAATAATGTTGGTCTAGAAAAAAATTGTTTTAATAATAACATAAATAGTAGATAAATATAATGTTTAAAATAGGATTAATAAATACATTATAATATTTGATTAGAAGTTAGAGACAAAACATCATAATAATAAAAGAAAAAGAAATTACATAAATAAATGTTACAATTTCAATAAACAAATCGAAACCTTATATTTATCCAAAGCATAAAAACATTTAAGTTAAGGTCACAAGGCCACCCAAGGGACCTTATTGAGCATTCCAAGAAATCTTAATGAAACATTTGTGCCTTCCCAATTAGCGCAATCACTTTGTCAGAAGGCAATGTTAAATAATCAATTTATTTATATAAAAATCCAAAGTTTCAGAGGGTGGTGATTGATTGGGAGTTTATTATCAAGAGATATTTTATGCAAAGGCAGACGAAGATTTAATGAGAGGGAAGGAACCTCTCTGATAAAGAGAGGGGAACAAACTTAAGAGGGAGTTTTGGGGTTCAGAGACAGTATACAAAAGAGAAAGAGAGTCATGAGAGATTGTCGAGAATCCAGTCTGGTGGATGAGCCTATGGCTTTGGATTTAACTCATAATTTGGAAGCTTGAGCACTAATCTTTGATTTTTGGGCATGGGGGACAAAAGACTTTGATCCCGAAGTCCTTTGGATCTCGGAATCAGAAAGGTTTATTTTAGATAGGCAGGGAGGAATCAGTTGGTTTGATAACAATTATAGAGGACTCGGCTTTTCCACAAAGAAACATCAACCAGGGATCGACATCAAATGAGAGAACGATGTATGCACTTGTATTTAATTTATTAAATTTACAAAAAAAAATTGTTTCTCTAATTGAAATGTAAGTTTAGGACCATTAAACATGGTAGCAAAGAGAATTTTGAATCCTTTTGGACCTTATAGGCACATAATTGTTTTCTTAAAAACCCTAAAAACTTTGAAATTGAAGTTTGCAAAGACTCTACTATGACTAGGAAATTTCAATATTTAATGTTGGATTAAAAATCTCAATATATGCAACCAACAAGTAAAATTTGCTTCTTCCTTCCAATGTCATCAGATGTCAAATATCCCTGAGCCTTCTATGCTGGAATAACAATCATTGTTTGAATACCCCATTTTATGGTTTTGGTTTCGAGAGGGAAAACTATACTTGACCTTTTCTATAACTTATGCATCCTCCTTATATGTTATTTATGATACTAATCAATTACAATTGACATCTTCATTGATCTCAATTGGTGACCATGATAACCCTATTATATTTGTGAATCCCACATGGCCTTGATGTAGGAAAGACATTTGCAAGGCACCTCTCCTGCAACCTAATTTCCCATGGACTATGACTCAACATTATCGAAATAACTTATGTGCACATATTAATTTCCTATAAGAAATACACCAAGACTAGTTGTTGTCTAAATGAGCTATTAATTATGCTGAAATTAGGGATATCTGTTATTCCCCTCTTTTATGTTGTCAATCGTTTTGATATTGAGTGTCGTGAAATGGATGGAAAAGTTTTGTCCATGATGGAAGAGAAGAAAACATTTGACTCTCAAACTTGTTAAGAGAGGTCATGCTCCAATCCCAATACAATTATGAAATGGAGGGAGGGTCTTCCTGAAGCTTCAAGAATATACAGTCTTGAATGAGTGACCTATCATGGGTAAGACATTTAGTTATCCCTCATAGTCTTAGTTAAGGCATTCAACTCTTTCCTAATAATATTGGTTAAGGAATTTATCTATTTCCCTCATAATCTTAGTTTCTGATTTCTTTTGAGAGTGATTGGCATATCTTAATTTTGTTGTATTCTCACATAATTTCATGTGTCAAGAATCGTATGCTCTCGTAATTATATTAAATCGATAATTGTATCAAACAAAATGAGGTAAATTTGAGGCAAGATGGATAGTGATGCACACATACCTAATCGTGTTTATACATCCTCAAATTAATTTTATATTTATCAAATTAATTTGATATTTTGATGTTGAACGTAGCACATACTAGGTCCTATACAATGAAAACCATAACCTTCTCATATTCTAACCATGCTAACAAAAAATCTACAACTATCTCCATTCTTGAAAAAAAAAATTATTTCAATCTAGAGTTGTTAAAAATAGGCTAGAACTTTGCCTCCAAGACTTTCTCTCTCGGTTTCTCAATATTTGTGTTATTAAATTATTTAATTTTTTTATTGTTAACACATAAAAAATGGTTTTCCCCTATTCTCTTTCTGTTTTTTACATCTTCATGCACATATGGCTTACCAATTCCCATTGTGTTAGGAATAGACCATCCTATACTCCTTTATGGTTAATTCGTGGTTATTTTTATTGACATAAAGATCTTTGTATATTGTTGCTACTTCTCTCAACCTATGTGGGAAAATATTTTTCATCATATTAATTTTTGTCTAAGTAATTGATGTTGTTTATGCTCGGGTCTTTGCTAGCCATCTCTCAGTCAACTATCTATTCATGATAGTAATTTTTGTTATTTATTTTGCAGCCACATGTGCATCAACATTCACCAGCCACCTCTCCAGTTCCCATGGTCTTGGATCAATTCTTGTCTCTTAAAGTGCGAGTTTTTCATTAAGGAACACCACCTTTAAGAAATTTGGTATGGTCACAAAAGTTAATAAGTGAGTCGACCATTAATCGCAAAGAAAGAGGAGCCATAATAGATATTATTATTGAATTATGAAATTATACACACACACACACACACACACACACACACACACACACACACACACACACACACACACACGAGGTTCTCGAAAGAAACGAAAATAATTTTTTTGGCTCATGGTGTTAATTTTCCACTATTTTATGTTGTTACAATTACTTTTAGCCCAATTCTTAACTTCAATTAGAAATCAAATCAATATTCTAGTAATCAATAGAAAATGTAGATAGAATAATAAATGCAATAGAGAATATAAGACAATCAAGAGAAATAAAAAAGACATTGGAATTGGTCAAAGATCATGAAAAAGACTCCACAAGGGGGAAACCCTTTCAAATTATTCTTCTTATTAGATTGTCATAAAATGTTCAAGAAAGAGAATATAATGATCCAATTCACCAATCAAGAGTCAAGCATAATCCTTTGACTATCCAAAAAGACCAACCAAACAATATCCAAGAGATGAGCCCAAATTCAAATTAGATCAAAGTCAAAGTCTCCAAAACTAATCCAAGTTTGCAATCAACAGTTAAAATATGTAGTCAATATTCAACAATACTTTAGGTCACAGTCGCAAGGACCCAGCCACCATTAGTGCTAATGTAGCCCTCGATTCGTACGAAGTGCCTATCAAGTGAGCAGTTATTACTAAGATTTCCCTGTTCCAACCCTGCAGTTCTAGAATAAATTCTTCTTTTTGCACATGTGAGATTGAACCCTACAATTTTATATGTGTACTAACTAATTTTATACCTGTAGAAACCAAACCGAACAAGAGAGAGAAGAAGATGCTCTATAATGATATCCAAATGAGGATGACTTGTCTTGATTTATATGCTTCCAAGGGGTACCCAATTTCTCTTTAATGTCGAACTCAACTTTTGCACACATGTGGATTTCACATTAAAAATACATTTTTCCATAACCAAATTAAATCCTTCTAAGGGCTAGGAGGGGTCTTTCTTGATGTGGAAGGTTGTTTAAATTAGGGAATTTGTTCTTGAGCTACAAAATTAACACTCCCTCTCAATAAGGGAGAAATACCAACTGCAACATGTGTCCCATCTCAAATATCTTGTCATCCTCAAGCCAAATGTCATCTTTGCTCATGCATTATCATATGCTAAACAATCTCGAACCTAAAAGAAGAAGGATTGGATATCATAGGGGAGCTAAAGATACTACCCTCTATCCAATAATCATCACAGGGGAGTTCCAACTCAACCTACATCTTAGGGAGCCCAGCTCAACCCTCTATCATTAGGCAAGATCGATTGACCACAAGGGTTAGGATCACACTCTCTCCTATTGAACTGGGATAATAGGTGAGATATACTCAAGGAAAAAACTATGTCATATCATCTAGTGACAATAGGCAAGATCGAATTGAGGATCACACTATGTCATATTTCTTGTTGATCTTCCATCAAGACCCTTCAGAGTCAAGTTGTAGAATGCCAACATCCAAGACTAGAGCAAGACTGACTTACCACATGGGTAAGGATACACACCATATCTCAAGTCACCTCAACCCATTGTCCATATGGGGTGGTATAATCCCAACAAGCCCATCTTATGGGTAGGATACCAACTCGGGTATTCAAAGTGACAATAGGCAAGATTGACTTACCACGAGGGTTAGGATACACACCCTATTATTTTTCCATAGTTCCCTCAACCCCATGCGACATTATTGCTACATTCCCACCCTGGGAGATCAATAAGCGGGGAAGAGAATTCTCAGTGTTCTAGATTAGTTGGGAAAATTAACCAGGAGGGTCACATCCATAAGTCCAATTTTCTCTATGAAGACCAAGAACTTCCATTTTGGTGAAGCCTTGGTGAGTATATTTATTATCTGCTCATCGGTTGAAATATGATAGACTTATTGCAATATGCTTGGACATATCATGAAACAAAAGATTCTCTATCAATCGAATCCCACTCTTGTTATCATGATATATGATTGTTGTATCTAGAACCTAATCAAACAACTTTCCAAAGAGATTTATCAACCAAACTGCCTCACAACTAGCCACGCTAGCAGCAATGTGCTCTACCTCAGTCGTGTAACTATGAAGTTGTACATCTTCAGTACTATATCTCAAACCAAGGCTAATCGTCCCATGTAAGTATCTTAAATTGTGCTTGGCAGCAACCGAGTGTGCATGAAGGGGATCAGTCATGAATAGACTCAAAGTTTTCACTGCAAATCATATGTTTGTGTTATCACCCCAAGAAACTCTCCTAGGTTGTATATCAGAGATGCTCGGGAACATTACAAACTCAACAAAAATGTTGGAAATATGGTAGATGAATGAAAGAAATGCTGCATAGCCAGATAACCACTTCTACTATGCTTAACCCCAAACATGGGCGAACAACCCCAGACTACAAGGCTTTAGACCACCAATTACTCATAGTTTGAGAAACAAGTGAAGATGGAGAATTCTGATCACACCAGCAGATGCACAGGACCTTGTGATGGCCAGCTGAAACCAGTTTAAGGGTCTGCAAATCTATTTCCTAATTCACATATAGGATGACAGCTCTCTAGCATTAAAACAATAGAAACCTGCATACACATTCAATAATACTAACTAGATTCTAACATAGAGGTGGGATGACAGCCCCTCTAATGCAAACATCAAGAGCAAATGAAAGATGCATAACAGGCACAACCTAGAACAAAGAAGAAGTGGAAAGTGAGCAATTGACAGCAAAAGAAGCTTGTATTAGCTGAAAATGAAGACCAGACGCTGTAGGTATCACAATAGTTACAGTCTCCAGAAGTTGAAGCATACAACAAAATGACATTCATCAACCCATTACTTCTGAGTTCTGGATATATATAGAGGTTGATTATAAAAATATATGTTATCCTATGCGTGGAGGGGTCATAATGGACCACCAACCACATTAACTATTTGATAAAAACTCTGCTACAATCTGCTGCTTGCATTAATACATTTGACATTTTTTGGTACTTGGTTGTCCTTCTTGAGCAGGCAGAACGTCCTACAGAAAAATGATCCATAACTAATAAATGTTGTGAACTGCTCGAGGAGTGTCCTTTTGTTCATCGGCCTTAGTGCTCTTGAATGAGGTAGTTGAAGAGTAACTATGCCGGGTATAGGTAGCTAATCGCCTTCATTCTTTGGCAGCAGAGAACAGTCAAAGGTGGCGAAGACTTCATGACGCGTAGATGAGTGGGACCGGGAGTAAGCAACAGTTGTTGGATCAAGTAATTGAACATAAGAGATTAGTTTATGGAGGCTATTGGGAGGTATGTGAATGGAGCAACGTGGGTCGTCGAATCATAGTCGTACAGATCCGATGGCTACCGCGAGTTCAAACAACGAGGGAGATAATGGGTGGGAGGACGTACATGCGGGATGTGAGCGGTTTCCCCGCACCATTTTTGGGAGGCGGTGGTTTATGTACGCAGGCATGTGATCGAATATAACACGGATGCATGGCAGATGTGATGGGTGCGAAACCATTCTTCCCGTGGGTTAACAGGCATGCGGCTTTCGGCGGCAAGAGTAGCGTATATCGTTGGATTGCACAGGAGGTACGATCGAACAATGGGAAAAGAATAAAGGTTAACGGGGTGATGCGACCTGGAAAGGTACGGGTTACGATGCTTGGTCACGTTATAGGGGTTTTATAACCTTTAAAACCAACACCCGGGGGCTAATAGAACACGGCTTTTACATTAAATGCAGGTGTAAAACAGGGGTAGCAAGGCTATGGAGTTATAAGGAGAATGAAAGGGAAGAAGGAAACAAACTATTGTGAGCTCCCTTCTTGCAAAAACACCATGGCCAAGCTGTCCTTGATCTTCAAAATGTTCAAACAATTAGCAAAGCTAACAGTTTGGATGGGTGTTCACAAGAAATATCAATGCCTAAATCAATTGTCGATAGTTCGAAGGATTTTCCAAATCAAGCTCAACAAAATATTTTTATAGTTTCTTGAAGTTCATCTCCACTGGTGTGGCCAAGGACTTGCATTCTACCATTCCAAATATTTCCAACATCTTCACAACATATTTTCCTTGAGAAAGGAAAATATCGTTGGGTCTCTACCACAACTCTAATCACATAAAGTAATGCATCATACCAAGATCCTTCATTTCGAATTCATAGGCTAGCTCCCTCTTACACTCAAGTATCAGGGGCCCACTACTAGTGAAGAATAAATCATCAACATATAAAACCAAAATCAAAGGCATACGTTGTACCACTTTGAATTAAAGATTCAGTTTGACAATACTTCTCATGAATCCAAGCTTCACTTGGTAACTATCAACACGGGCATATTGAGCTCTAGGAGGTTGCTTTAAGCCATATAGTGCTTTCTTCAACCTGCAAATGCGAGCCTTCTTGTCCTTCACTTCAAAACCCTGAGGTTGTTCAACATATACTTCTTCCTATAGTATGCCATAAAGAAATGTTGTATTTACATCCATCTAGTGAAGAGTCCATCCTTCACTAGAAACAATCAATCTAATATAGTGTAGTAGGCAACGACATCAAATATGTCATCATAATCTTCTCGCTCTTTCTAGAAGAAACCTTAGGCCATGAACTTTGCTTTTTACTTCTAAATGCTTCCATCAACTCCATGCTTGATCTTGTATAGCCATTTTGAAGTGACTATGATAGACTTTCCTTTAGGTCTTGGAACGATGTCCCATACATCATTCTTCATAATCGATTCATACTCTTTGGCCATGAAAGCCTTCCAAATCTTCTCTTTGTTGCTTCTTCAAAAGAAGGCGATTCAATTTGTATGATGGAGCTAATTGCTACAACGCATCTCTAGTAGTCGCATGGCTTCTTGCTTTGCTTGAAGGACCTTTTGAAAAAAAACATATCTTTTAACATCTTGTAATGTATCTGAAAGCCACAATGGTATCTTCTTGACAGGGGGATCACTTGAAGGAGGATATAAGGGGTCCATAGGCTCCATAGGATCATTATCAACCTCTTTGTTGGCTTAGGCATAGAGGAACCTTCTAATATGTCCATATCATCACTTTTCTTCCTATGAAGAGGCAAATGAAGGTCTCTCGCTTTTCCAAGAGAAACATATTCATCGAAATTACATCCCTGCTAAACTAAATCGTCCTTGGAGCAAATATTCATATTCTAAATTCTTTATGGTTCTCACAATATCCAAAAAATGTACCTTTCTTTCAATGGATTTGAGCTTGTTCCTCTTTATCTTCAACACATGGAAATATACGAGGAAACCAAATATCTTGAGATGTACAATGTTGGGTTTCACACCAATGAATACTTCTTTAGGAGTTTTGTTATCCAAAGCTTGATGAGGAACCATGTCTTGTAGATAGACTGTTGTATTTGTATTTGTAGTTTCTCTTATTTGTATAAATTTTTAATTTTTCAATTAATATTTTTTATTAAATAACATTTTAAACAACAATTGTGGTTGGTACATAGGGTAGTATGTGAAAACCATATGAATGGTAATAAACATGTGAAGTCAAAATATAAAATGTAAAGTTGATTTTTTTTTAATCACAAATCTCAAATAAAATTATTCTTATTCAATTAATTAAATAAAGTATAAGTTAGAAATCATTAATATAACTTATTTGTAAACCTATAAAATTAAAATAAATAAAGTTAAAATTTTAAAACTAAAATAGAGAGTAAACAAAAGTTACTAAAAATTAAGAAACTCTTTCCTACCTTTGGGCATGATATGTTTGAAAGTTGTGATAAAGGACAACCCTTTTAAAAAAAATAATTTATATCGAAAGTTTACAAGTTCAATTTTAATACTTCACTTGTTGCTTGGAAAAGACATCGCGTGGAAAAATGTATATGTGTAATTTTAAAATGTAAAGTTAAAATCTATATACATCTATTTATAATAAAAATACAAATTTACATATACATAACCATATTACATGACATTTCAACATTGTATAAGTATTTTTGAAACATTAAATTTCAATAACTTTAATTAATTTAAAATACATTATATTACACATAATGTTATATGTATAATTATATATACACAAACACAACATAACACAACACAACAATAACACAAATAAATAAATAAAAATCGTAACACAAACAAATAAATAAAAATTAAGATTTTAATTTTATAAATTTTAAATATATTTTTTTATTAAATAACAAA
>APFE031006810.1:0-17406 GCA_000404065.3 Pinus taeda
TTTATGCAAAAGCCTTGTGAGGGACATTGGTCTGCTGCAAAAAGAGTTCTAAAGTACTTGAAGGGAACTCAAGACTTTGGACTCAAGCATACTCAGGTGGGCGACTTTAGCTTGATTGGATACTCTGATTCAGACTTCGATGGAGACAAAGAAATTGGAGTATCTACTTCGGGTTATGCTATGAGTCTTGGATTAGGAGCTGTCTCCTAGAGATCACGCAAACAATCAGTTCCAGCAGATTCCACAACAGAGGCAGAATATGTGGCAACAACTGAGACAACAAAAGAAATTGTGTGGCTTAGGAAAATTTGCAGTAAAACAAGTACAATCGACTCCATGCATGATTAACAATACCTCGACAATAAAGTTGGCCAAGAACCCAAAGTTCCATGATCGAACGAAGCACATCAATACAAAATATCATCTTATTCGACATCATGTTGAGGCCAAACAATCCATCTTCGCCATTGTTCCACTAATGAGCAGATTGCAGACATCTTCACCAAAGTGCTTGGAAGAGAAAAGCTTGAAAGATTCAGAACGATGTTTGGACTCACCAACATCCGTTCAGATTAAGGGGGGGAATGTTGACACCTAATCATAGGGATTGGGTGAACAACTGTAATTAGTGTAAATAAATAATAGAGGAAATGGAGAGTCATCGAGATGAAACTAAATAGTCACTCCCTCTTGTATATAATAATGAACAACCTAAATGAATAATACAATTTCATTTGAGGAGTTATGTCCTGGTCTAACAAAATTTCATGCATGCTTGTGCGTTTTCTTAGCAAAAGTGAAAAGTAGAGTAGATCACAAGCATTTCTTGTTTTGAGATTTAAATTCAAGTTTATATTAGTTTCTAATAATTATGGGAAGGGCATTAAACTTCACGTGAAAACCAAGCTTGAAACTAGGGAGGGATTTACAGTCAAAATTTCTACAACTTTAGAGGGTGTTCTAAATAATATTAAGGAGTCATAAGCAACCCAATTGATGTGCCATATCACAACCTTAATTTGGCTACTAACTCTCTAGGCTTGATGGTGGAAAAGGTCTACTGAAAAATCCGCTACTCAAGGTAATCATAGAGTTGGACCTTACCAATGACTATCTACAAGTACACCTAATCAATGGATGTAGGATGTATAATTGTTTTGTCTTGAAGGTAAGCAACACAAAAGAAAATTGGGAGAAGGATGGAACCTACAACCTTATTCTTTCCATGAAGTTAGTTGTACCTTTATATGGCATTTGTGCTTTTCTCTATCATCCATAAACCTGCAAAGAAATCTTCCAACAAAGCTCCTAGATCAAAATATGCTTACACATAATGAAGCTATACGTGCACAAAACATAACTTATGTAAACAATATACCTTATCCTCCAAAGCTTGGAGCTAGCTTGCCCATAAGTTCTTCCATTGATCAAATCCAAATGGAGAGATAAAACCCTTATATAGGTTTTAGCTCAACTCCCCTTTACAATAAAATGATATTTTCCTTGGAAAGTATTAAAATATTTACAATAACAATCTAAGTGGGCCAATTAGGTCAAAAGGTCCATAGAAAATGCTAGATACTATGTCCTAGATGAATGTGATGCCACATGTCATCTTCCTCAAACTTCTAGCTCATGCATAGAGCCTGTTACCACTCAAACTAGCAGGGCAATTGTGGAGGCTTAGCCCACTGTCACCACAACTAAGTCTCCTTGTTCTTTACGAACTTTCACTGATGGGAGGAGTCCCGGTAGTGTCGCGATTCACTTGTAAAATATATGTCAATGGATAGGTGAGAAGTGACCTTGAAAACCCTTTCACAAGGATGGAGTGAAAAATGGAGCTTGCTTGCTCTTTAAGCAAAGGACTTGGTCCACCAGGGATAAGGGGTGAGGATTGGAGGGTTGAGGGAGAAAGGATAGGCTTACGAACAAGTTTATCAATTCCTACAATCCTTGGAAAACTTGGATTCCCAAATGGTCCTTGACAAATAGTCTTTATCGAGAAGTGGGACCACACGGGGCCAAGTGGACCTAGCCCAAGTTCGGGAATGGAATGTAGCAACCAGTGATGTTCCTATCCTGGACAAGGTGAGGGGAAAGGACCAAACAAGAATACTTTCTTCAAAAGGGTGAATTGATCCTATTGAGGTCTAGCCTTGGGGATGCCTAGGAAAAATTCGATCTTAAAGCTAGGGCTTGAGATTCTCAGAGATTCCACCATTAGAATTGCCTCAAATTTGGAGGAGAGGGAGGGGTCCCACCAATGCAGTAGCCTATAGGAGATTGAATTTTACCCTTGGGTCAATTTTTGGGAAATTGATGTCCTAGGTGACCTAATGGGGCTAGACTTGGGGAAAAATGGGAAAATGGTTAAAATAGGGTTGAAATGATCACCCCTTTTGAGGGATCAATGTCTAGTTCACTCGGGGATATGGAGTCAAGGATAATGATGAGTAAGAACTTTTTTTTTTGATCAAGGGGGCCCACAAAGTCAACTTCGTCCAATGTTGAGAGAAAGAAAAGAAAAGTGACCTTCAAGCATTTATACTTTAAAGCAAATGATGCAAACTTCTCGAGATAAATAAATCTCTATGTTGGAAATACTGAGAGGCGGGGTGAATCAGTATTCCTTTTCAATTGTTACTTTTACTAGTTAAATCAATTATATTTACAACACAAAATGAACAATAGGAATAAATGTTTTTATTAACATAATCTTTGCAATAAATTAGGTATAATATATATAGGGCTCCAACACTTGACGAAGACACTCATCTTCAATCTCCCAGGTTCCAACTTGTTGCCAAGCACCAACTTGGTCTTTTGTGAGGCTCCAACTTCTAGGGCTTTGACCCTATCTTGTCAAGGCACCAACCTTGGATTTAGGAGCACCAACTCCAAGGACACGAATCCTTCCAATTTTGAGGCACGAACCCCAAGGGCTCCGACCCTATCTTGTCAAGGCACCAACCTTGGATTTAGGAGCACCAACTCCAAGGACACAAATCCTTCCAATTTTGAGGCACCAACCCCAAGGGCTCCGACACTATAGTTTTGCTTTGTCAATAAATGTTTTGATTGTATTATACTGCTCTCAAAATCTTCTTCATTGTGTTTTGTCAATCTACAACTTCACTGCTACATCAATGACAACCTGTCTTCATATGAAGGAGTCTTTACAACTCTTCATATTGCCCAAACAGATTCTGCAAAATTACCTCATGATGATTTCAAATACCCATCATGATCTCCAATAATGTCTCCAAGATCTACTGATGCTTTTCAACAAGATATCTTTGATAAGCTGTGCTAAGCCTCAATGTCTGCACAAAAACAATTCTTTGTTTTTCAACCCTTCAGGAGTAACTGCTTCAGGAGTGATTGTTGCGGTATCTTACTTCCAAGGAACAAACTCACAAATACTTCAATGCTGGTGTTGTCTACTGCTCCCTTCAAACAATGACTGATGAAATCTTACTTTGCTAGTTCGAGGTCATACAGATCTTCACAAAAACTGTTCTTCAAGTTGCGGTCTGTACTTCTTCCATAGATTAATTTATCACAAGTCCGAGCTGTATGAATGACCCTATGCACAGTCAGTCTCGACTTTCTTCGTTCTTCAACTCTTAATTCTCTTGTATATTTCTCTTCTGATCGACCTTCGGCTTCCTTTCCTCTGTTTCTTCTTTTTCGCTTGTGGTTCGGCTTCTTTGAGTTCACGAGTTGTGAACTGTTACTTCCTCTCTATATTCCATGCCCGAGCTCGATGCCTAAGGTGAAATGTTTAACTTGTATTTATATATGTTCCACCAATGACCAAAAAGACACGTCTATTGGAGGGAGGTTGACTTGTATATTAAAAATATATATCGGAGAGTCTTTCAATTACTTTTATCATAAACTTGTTTATTTTCCGAAAATCATATATCATAGCTAAAACCACATGATGGGTGGTCCCACCTGCCACATCATCACCTTAATCGCAATTGCAACTTCTGGAGGTCTGAACATAATCATAACCGATTCCCCTACTGCTGACAGAGCGGATGCAGTATACAATAAATTATTTTTGATAAGCCTGTAGGGTCCACAACTTTATCGCAATCAACGGTCCGTTGGGTCCACACCTTTATCGCGATCGACGATTTGATTTTTCTTTGAAACATGCGGTTCAACGGATGTGATATCATATTAAGTCATGTTATAGTGGTGCAGTCGGGTCCACAATAATATCGCAATCGGAGGTTTTACCGTGACATCCCGTTAAGACTTGTGATATGAAAGTTCATACGGTGGATGTGATATTGTATTAAGGTGTATTGTAATGGAACCATCGGGTCTGCAATACATATTGCAATCGGAGGATTTGAATGTAACAAGGCTTCAAGACTTGCGACGTGGTGGATGCGATATTTCAATAAAACTATTTTGATAGTCCTATCAAGTTCGTAACATATGTCGCAATCGGAGCTTTAGTCTTATCGAAGGTTCTAATCGAAGGTCGTATTTCAAAGATTGTGATAAGTGGCGGATACGATTTCATTCACAATTTAATTGTTATATAATCATGTCAGATCTGCACCTTATATCGCAATCGCAAATTTTGGTGTGACATTCCTTTGCAATACATAACTTCTGATGCGGCAGTTCCGGTATGGCGGATGCAATATAACAATAGAGCATATTGTTATGGAACCATTGGGTTCGTAATACATATCACAGTCTGGGGATTCAACGTGACACATAATAAAGCAGAAAAGGCACCGATATTGATTTCTCTGATGCGCTGTGATAAAGCGATAAAGCCGCCGATATTGATTTCTCCGATGCGCTGTGAACTTTTTAAAAGGTTTACACGGTTTATTATTGTTAACTCCTTCGTTATGGCTCTTACTCTTGGGTTCTTGCTCTTGTGGCTTTTCTTCGCTCTTATGACTTCTGATAGCTACTCTTCCGATGATGTGTTCCTCTTTGCTCCTCCGATGAATTTCTTCCTCTTACTCTTTGGCTTCACGATGATTTCCAATGGCTTCCCTGATGGCTTTCCTCGACTTTTTGATCTAGTTGTTTGAGTGTTCTGCTCTGCGTGGCTTCACATCATCATTTAGTATACAAAATATTGCAATATTGACATTAATGACAATCTAGATCAACACTCTAGGACATTTCATTCATATAACATTGGCCCATACATTACATTAGCTAAAACATGCTCAATTCCACATTTCGATAATGCAACAACTAGCTCTAAGTTTAGCAGTAAGCAGCAACAAGAATGATAGCATCAAAATTTACTTACAACGTTATAGAGTATATCCAACCAACATTTCGTTTGCTCAATAAAGCTCCAAGACAAGAGAAATAACCCAAATCCATACATCAAAATTCATCCATCTCCAAAAATATCCACCAAGGAAAAAGTGCGAAAATTCTCTATGATTATAGAGATCCCAAGTCAAGTGATGATACAAACGAGTGTATCTAACATCAATAAATAGCTTCCTAAGGAGTTCGAATTAGCCTATGGGCCTACATTAGCCCCGAATGATAAAATAATGTGCAAATAAGACCCCTATTGGTGACAAGCCCACCAAACTAGCTTACAAATGTAAAAATAAGCCTCAGAAGGGGCCAAATAATAATATGTGTATGTCGTAGGGCCCTCCAAAGGCTCTATAATACCCTGAAGTGCCATATTGAGGAATAAATTCCTTGGAATATGATGGACAATGGGGTGGCCCCTTGTTCTCCAAGTAGTAGACCTGTGGTGCTCCCAATGGGTATGAGGGCACATAGATGACCCCATGGGTCACTAGATGAATTGTAAAAGCCTGTAGATCCTTTGCAAGGGTCCAAGTGGTGGAATGAATGCTGCCATGACATTGTACAAGTGCCGGAACACCTTCCAAGAGTGTGGGGCTCCTGTGGGGACTTGTTGGGCATAGTGTACCAAGCATATCACCATCATCCCAAAAGTGAATCGCTAGTAGTCTCTGAGCATCCATGAAGATCCGTGGAGTGTTGTCTGATGTTGTGGAGGCCCATGGCCCTCTATGCACACCCTACATGTGCCAATGTAGACCTTTGGGGTTAGTTTCCCATATAGGGAAACCAAACCCAAATGGAAACCAACTGTAATCCTGCATAAGATCCAATGCGTCCCCTAGGCTTCCAATACAACTAGTCATTAGAATAATCAGGTAAAAGAGTTTACATATCATGGATAACAAAGTGGGCACTTTATAATGGCATGCCCTTCCGTAGTGGGCTTTGGCATGTGCTAGTGTCTCCTAGCTCCAAAGGGGGTTAGCCAAGTACCTTATTAGGTGGTTTTAGCCTTTAGAGGAATAGTATGTCCAAGGTACACCCCTCTAATGGGGGTGGCAAGTGACAAATAAGTGAGATGGAATAGGGAATGAGAGGGGCAACCCTGGGCCACATAGTGGGGCATAGGGGTAGCTAGATAAGGGGAATCCCACACCTAGGTGTGTAATGTATAGGAAGGAATAGTCGTGGTACATGAGGTGCCCCGACCTTGATTTTTCCACTCTTTTTTATATACCTTTTATGAATTTTCTTTGATTAACTGCTTGAGGATCAAAGGACAAGAGCATGATGTGTAAGATATTGTAGTGGCTACCCCAAAACGGTAGGGTGGTGCATTGCCCTCCAGGGGTTGGGACAATCATGGGTTCCTGACTGATAAAGGAGGATCATCTAGGGCCTATGGAACCAGGGTGATGGCCATTGATGGGGGTAGAGCGCATGTATGGGCTTTTGCCCACGTGCTAATTATTTTTGTCTTTACCATCTTTTGCATTTTATGGTACAATTTCCTGTTAAATGTGGACAATTATGCTTTTTCTTCTTGTTTTAATTGCTTCAACCTTTGGGGCACCATTCTAGGCTTGACCCAAGGTGGGGGGGCACAGCACAGGGATAGGGAGGCTAGCCCTATGTGGACCCAAAATGGGAATGTGGACCCAGGTGGGAGAATGATGAATGGGGTCTAGTGTGTGGAAAGGGAGTAATACATACGCGTAAAGGATGAGGACCACGCACCCAAAGTCGAGGTTTCCCAAGTAGTACCACCCTAGAACCAAATGGTCAATAAAGGAGATCCCATGGGACTAAGATCCAAGGGTAACAACCAAAAGAGATCAAGGAGACGAGTACAAACTAAGACCACTCTTCCCGCCAAATCCCCCCATCAATCCGTACCCATAAGTATCCATGGTAAGTAAACCGAATTACTCAATTACCAAATAACAAGACATACCTTTAGCTTCGGGAGGCCCACCTTCAAACATACGATCAATACAGGTGGGTGAGGGACCACATGGCTGGCTCAGTTGGCAGAGAAATGGTGCAACGAACTAGTGGGAGGCATCAAGGGTCTACTGACTGAGGCTCATCATGGAGAAAAAATATCTCCTGGGGTAATCACCCACAAAGTGGTGGGTAACATCTGGGTCCCACTGGGACGTGATCTCTCGAAGAAGTGGACGAGGCTGCTTGAACGGGAGGTCATGAGAACTCCAACAATCTCTTGCTCACCGTAGAACTATTATCGCACATGACAAAGATCAAAGCCACGAGGCAGCATGTTTTTCACAATTTCTGATGATCACCCATGCTTAATGTTAGCCCACAAACCAATAAAATATGCAATTTTTATTTTCTTTTTTTTTTAATATAATTGCAATCTAATCTATCATGAGAAACATTATATGCGGTTAGTTTTAATGCAAAAATCATCATGCAATGCATCCTACCCTAACATGCATATGGTGATGTTAATACTAAGTGTAATCATAAAGCCAGTGCAACCAACATATGATCACATCAATAGACATATGCTTCTCCGTATGATTACTCATGTAACAACCCCCAAATCGAATGTGGACATAGTCACATGGTGGATGAAGCAGGTGGGAGGCGGGAAAATATGATCTCCATTCGAGGTAGAGCGAGGTCCCTAGAGAATGAAAGTTGTTCATTCTGGAGGTCTAGGGCTCCCCTTCTAGGTACAAAATGGAGGAATGAATGATTACTCTCGAGAACTCATCACAATCACTGCTTGCAATGTCATGCTTTGAGGATGTCACATGGTTGTGATGAGAGGGGAAAGAAGGGTGTGAGAAAGAAGGAATGCAACGAATAGGTCTCTCAATGTGATGGTCACAACGGGGAGGGGAGGACGTAGAGTGATCATAATCCTGAGGATGGGTCAAAGGGGATAAGGTATATTCAATGAAGGGTTCCTCCTTGACACCATATTCAGAAAAAGGGAAAGGGGCATGGCCACTCGAGGTGATACCAAAAGGGATGAGGGACATACTTGAGAAAGACTCAAAGTGATGAACAAGAGGGAAATGCAAAGGGGGAGGGTTAAGTGTCATATTCAACGGGCTTTTCTTCCTCACAACCTAAAGGCTCAAGTGATTTGAATACCTAATCATAAGGTGAGTTGCTAAGAGCCTCATTGCTTTCCTCACTATATATTAAAGTTTGGGCCTTCATCAAAAGGAGAGTCAAAGGTTGGGCTTTCATCAAAAGGAGAGTCAAAGGTTGGGCTTTCATTTAAAGGAGAGTCAATCACTTCCATCAAAGGTTGTCCTTCTTTATGCAAGGGAAAGTAACAATTCTCCTTCCCAAGGGTATCAATGGGAATACCAATCTCATCCTCATCCTTCTTGACGGTGTCATAAATGAGAGCACAATCAGATTGAGGACCTACAATTTCCCATTTCTCCCTTTCAATGTGGAAATAATCTTCAATGTCATTTTTCAAGGAGCTAATGGGGTCATCTCTCTTAAGGTTTTCAAAAGAGGATTCGTCGGGAGTAATATCCTTGAGAATGGTAGGGTTGCTCTCAATAAATTCATCCTTCCCAACACGTGTCCTTAAAATCATCCTGCCCCTCTTGCAATCCCCACACGGACTCATCTTCCTGCTCATCACCGAGGTCTTTGAGGTCATTTTCATCTTGGTTGGTTGATAAACGGGACCTCTCTTCTTCTCTCTTCTCTTGAAGAACAATGGCTAAGGTATTTTTTACATGATTCTGGTAGTATGCTTTAAGGAGGAGAGCATTAGTAGGGTTCTCTTTATATTCACATTTCATCTTATGAAGCTTCACTTCTTCATCATATAAGAGGGAGAAAACTTCATTAGAATTATATTCCCTTACTACCTCCCTGCATGACCTACTATATTCATCCATTCTTCTTTGCGTGATTTGGAAGCTTGCGGGGTCCAACTCTTCGTCATCCTTAGAGGAGGTATTCCTATTGTTATTTATGAGGTTATCCAGAATATTCACAACACATGTTATGTGAGCAAGGTCACGGAGACGACTAGGAACCTCTTCATAAGCACACCTTATTATGCCAAGTTGTACTTCTTGCGACGTATAAAACTTGAGCATGAATTCCATATCCAAGCTCTCCAACATATTTTGAAAGGATTCTACATATTCCACCACTTTCCTTTGTAGCTCTTGAATCTCGTTTATTGAGCTTTTCAAATAGAGGACCGGGAGAAATCTCTATCTTCTACGATTTTGTATATTAAGATTATAATGGAGTCACCAGGGTGAATTGAGGTGCCTTAATAGATGCTTGCTTCACCCTACAAGCATTAACTTTAATGCTCAATGAATAACTAGGGCTTTGTTCTTCCATTGGAGTTGCCAATAATGATATGTCAATATGTCGTATGGGGAACAAAACACACGCTTCGTGTCCCGACAACAACGCCATAAATGTTACTGCTCAAACCAGTAGGGGACCTAAAGGGGTTCCTAAGACAACAATTGATTGGTTAAGGGCGACTGTGGAGGCTTAGCGCACTGTCACCATAGCGAAGTCTCCCTGCTCTTTACAAACTTTCATCGATGGGAGGAGTCCCGGTAGTGTCAGGATTCACTTGTAAAGTATATGTCAATGGATAGATGAGAAGTGACCTTGAAAACCCTTTCCCAAGGATGAAGTGAAAAATGGAGCTTGCTTGTTCTTTAAGTAAGGGACTTGGTCCACCAGGGATAAGGGGTGAAGATTGGAGGGTTGAGGGAGAAAGGATAGGCTTATGAACAAGTTTCTCAATCCCTATAATCCTTGGGAAACTTGGATTCCCAAATGGTCCTTGACAAATAGTATTTATCGAGAAGTGGGACCACACGGGGCCAAGTGGACGTAGCCCAAGTTCGGGGATGGAATGTAGCAACCAATGATGTTCCTATCTTGGACAAGGTGAGGGGAAAGGACCAAACAAGAATACTTTCTTCAAAAGGTTGAATTGATCCTATTGAGGTCTAGCCTTGGGGATGCCTACGCAAAATTCAATTCTAAAGCTACGGTTTGAGATTCCCGGAGATTCCACCATTAGAATTGCCTCAAATTTGGAGCAGAGGGAGGGGACCCACCAGCGCAGTAGCCTATAGGAGATCAAATTTTTTCCTTGGGTCAATTCTCGGGAAATTGATGCCCTAGGTGACCTAATGGGGCTAGACTTGGGGAAAAAGGGGAAAATGGTTAAAAGAGGGTTGAAATGATCACCCCTTTTGAGGGATCAGTGCCTAGTTCACTTGGGGATATGGAGTCAAGGATAATGATGAGTAAGAACTTTGTTTCTTGATCAAGGAGGCCCAAAAAAGTCAACTTCGTCCAATGTTGAGAGAAAGAAAAGAAAAGTGACCTTGAAGCATTTATACTTTAAAGAAAATGATGCAAGCTTCTCGAGATAAATAAATCTCTAGGACATTTCATTCATAAAACATTGGCCCATACATTAGATTAGCTAAAACATGCTCAATTCCACATTTCGATAATGCAACAACTAGCCCTAATTTTAGCAGTATGCAGCAACAAGAACAATAACATCAAAATTTACTTTCAACGTTATAGAGTATATCCAACTAGCATTTCATTGGCTCAATAAAGCTCCAAGACAAGACAAATAGCCCAAATCCATACATCAAAATTCATCCATCTCCAAAAATATCCACCAAGGAAGAAGTGCGAAAATTCTCTATGATTAGAGAGATCCGAAGTCAAGTGATGATACAAACGAGTGTATCTAATATCAATATATAGCCTCCTAAGGAGTTCAGATTAGCTTATGGGCCTACATTAGCCCCTAATGATAAAATAATGTGCAAATAAGAACCCTATTGGTGACAAGCCAACCAAACTAGCTTACAAATGTAAAAATAAGCCTAAGAAGGTGCCAAATAATAATGTGTATGTCGTAGGGCCCTCCAAAGTCTCAATAATACCCTGAAGTGCCATATTGAGGAATAAATTCCTCGGAATATGATGGACAAGGGGGTGGCCCCTTGTTCTCCAAGAAGTAGACCTGTGGTGCTCTTGGTGGGTACGAGGGCACATAGATGATCCCATGGGTCACTAGATGAATCAGAAATGCCTGTAGATCCTCTGCAAAGGTCCAAGTGTTGGAATGAATGCTGCCATGACATCGTACAAGCTCTGGAACACCTGCCAAGAGTGTGGGGCCCTTGTGGGGGCTTGCTGGGCATAATGTACCAAGCATATCACCATCATCCCAAAAGTGGATTGCTAGTAGTCTCTGAGCATCCATGAAGATTCGTGGAGTGTTGTTAGTTGCTGTGGAGGCCCATGGCCCTCTATGCACACCCTACATGTGCCAATGTAGACCTCCGGGGTTAGGATCCCATATAGGGAAACCAAACCCAAATGGAAACCGCCTGTATTCCTGCATAAGATCCAATGCGTCCCCTAGGCTTCCAATACAACCAGTCATTCGCATAATTGGGTAAAAGAACTTACAAATCATGGATAAAAAAGTGGGCACTTTATAATGGCATGCTCTTCCGTAGTGGGCTTCGGCATGTGCTAATGTCTCCCAACTCTAAAAGGGGTTAGCCAAGTACCTTATTAGGTGGTTTCAACCCTTAGAGGGGATAGTATGTCCATGGTACACCCCTCTAATGGGGGTGGCAAGTGAAAAATAAGTGAGATGGAACAGGGAATGAGAGGGGCATCCCAAGGCCACATAGTGGGGCATAGGGGTAGTTAGATAAGGGGAAGCCCACACCTGGGTATGTAATGTATAGGAGGGACCAGTCGTGGTACATGAGGTGCCCTGACCTTGATTTTTCCACCCTTTTTTATATGCCTTTTTCCCTTTTATGAATTTTCTTTGATTAACTGCTCCGGGCTCAAAGGACAAGAGCATGATGTGTAAGATATTGCAGTGGCTACCCCTTTAAGGTAGGGCGGTTCATTGCCCTCCAGGGGTTGGGACAATCATGGGTTCCTGACTGACAAAGGAGGATCATCTAGGGCCTATGGAACCAGGGTGATGGCCATTGATGGGGGTAGAGATCATGTATGGGCCTTTGCCCACATGCTAATTATTTTTGTTCCGGCCATATTTTGTATTTTGTGGTGCAATTTCCTGTTAAATGTCGCCAATTATGCTTTTTCTTCCTTTTTTTAATTGCTTCGACCTCCGAGGCATCATTTTAGGCCAGACCTGAGGTGGGGGGGGGGGCAAGGGGATAGGGAGTCTAGCCCTATGTGGACCCCGGTGAGAGAAATGATGAATGGGGTGTAGTGAGTGGAAATGAGTAATATATGCGGGTAAAGGAGCGAGACCATGCACCCAAAGTCGGGGTTTCCTAAGTAGTACCACCCTAGAACCAAATGGTCAATAAAGGAGATCCCACGGGACTAAGATCCAAGGGTAGCAACCAAAAGAGTTCAAGGAGACTAAAGTACAAACTAAGCCCACTCTTTCCGCCAAATCCCCCCATCAATCCATATCCATAAGTATCCATGATAAGTAACTTGATATTGAATTACTAAATGAGAAGACATACCATTAGTTTTAGGAGGCCTAGCTTCAAACATACGATCAATACAGGTGGGTGAAGGACCACATGGCTGGGGCTCAGGTGGCAGAGAAATGGCAGATGAGCTAGTAGGAGGCATCAAGGGGCTACTGGCTGTCGACTGAGGTTCATCATGGAGAAAAAAATTCTCCTGGGGATATCACCCACAAAGTGGTGGTAATAGAGCCAAGTATCACTTCCATATGCAAGGCACTCTTTAGGAAATAACTACCCCAATAAAATAATAGCAATTGCTAGACAATGAGGTGTTCTCCAAAATTTGTGCATGAGTGACTAGTGTAAAGTTCCATAAAGAGGGCGCTCTTCTAGAAATAACCACCTCAAATAATAATAATAATAATAATAATAATAATAATAATAATATGTCTCGGTCAAATGAGTAGGGAAAATTTCTAAATAGATGAGTAATTTACCAAGTGTATAACTCATTGATGAGGGTGCTTTTCTAAAAAAATCATGCAAATTCCAAGCATAGCGTTTGAGTGCTTCTTTTAGAAACCCTTTAACCAAGAAATAGTAAAATTCTCTATAAAATAGTGCACCCTTGGTCTTTGAACTTCCTTGACTAGAATAGCAATAAAATAATCCATCAAGGAAGTGCACCATAGAGAAAAGTGCCTGGTGTCCACATTAGAATCGCCATAATAAAATATTCATTCATGGATGCACATACTTTTGAAAATAGGGAGTGTGCCCATTGATATTTGTGCAATTTTGAGTACCTTTAACCAAGTCAGCCATGAACATGCCACCAAATACCATGTGTCCTTAGTGCTTGTGCAAATGGGTCGATATCAAATCCATATTATCTCAAAAAGTTTGCAAATGGACCACCTTTGACCAAGTCAGATTGTCACTAGTTAGTTCACATGTGCAAGGTGCGAATAAGATTTTGTATGGAGTAAGTAGGTGCTCATATTGGAGCACACCACCTAGGGATATGTGCACGAGTTGATGAGGTGGAGGGTCCAAAACTGTAGGGTACATCCCTAGTTTACCTAATGTTCAACAACTTCCTCGAATCTTGTGCCAATGGATAAGGATAAACATGAATAAGGTTGGCATGTGTGAACAAGTCTAAATTAAGGCTAGGTGAATTGGGTTTCTTTTGTGGGTTGCCCCAACACGTGTCCCAAAAGGGGAAGTGATAACTTGAGTTGTATTTCACATACTTAAGGTGTGTTCCCTAGTGAACAATTAGCCTCAATGAAGAATTAACACATTAGGGAATTAGCTTCAATGAAGAATTAGCACATTAAAGTCTAAGTTGCACAAAACATCGAAATGTCTAGAAGTTTCCGAATTGGGTACAACTAGAAATGTCACCCATGGAAAATGGAAACATTGCTTGAAACATCGAGTGAAACATCATATATATATATATTACAAATAAGTTAATAACACATTATCTTCCAAGACAAGAAAGAATGAGACACTTAATTGACATTTTAGAAGGAAATCCAAGTCTATTTTAATTTCCATAGATGATTACATGATGCAAAAACCCAAAATTAGCCTTTATATGATGAGGCTATACATTGAAGGTTACAAAACCAACCTTTATACATGAGGCTACATGTGCTTGTGAAAATTCAGAATTCTGAATCCTTACTGCAGCAACTGATTAAATTTCTCCTACTTGTTTATTTCTGAATCAAGTTATTTACATTGTTACACAGTAAACATCGAAATAAAATCTACTACAACCTTCACAACATAAGATACTGTGGAAACAAAACACTGCACAGGAGAGAAATAAACACACACACAATTACACTGTTATTTTTGGACATAAAAACCCAATGTGGGAAAACTGGTGCAACAACTGAGGGTTTGATTATTATGCAGTAGTAATTTGAGTACAAATCATTGGATGCCAAAACTGGCTATCCGATACAGAGAGTAAACTAGCAAAGAGGTAGTGAGAAAATATCTCTCACTAACACTAGAGATCTGATACTGATTCGGGCTTTGGATGAGCTGTCCTATGCCATCTCTGCATAGTCTCTGCATGGGCTCACGCAGTCACTGCATCACAGCTCAAGGGATTGCGTCACCACCTCCTAATCTTTTGCCTTTGGAAACTCGACTCCCTGGCCTTCCGGACTCTCACCCCGTCTTCTGGCTCTGGATCTCGACTGCTCCCCAGCAAAATTTCGGTCTCCCTCTGAAGCACTGCACTGCCTCTCTGAACCTCTCGTTGCCTTCTTTGCTTTGCACTCTCCGGAACTAGAAAAACCCCCTTCGGTCTACTATCCTTGCCCCTCACTGCAAGACCACTCGATCTCTCTTTGGCAACTCAACGCTGCTGTGCTTGAGAAATTCGATCTCTAGATCTCACTATCTCGGTGTGTTCTCCAAGTGCCCATCAATTTCCTTCTTATAATCTTTCGTTGGAGCACCAAGAACGATAAAATTAACTGGGAGTTGATCCTCGTCTTTATCTAGAAGATTCACACCATATTTAATTAATACCCTTTAATTAATCACATTTCCTAAGTTTAGACATAGGAATACATTAAAAATGATTAATTATTTTAATTAAACCATCTCTAGGTGGAATTTTCCCAAACAATTTCAAGGTCTTGGAGAATGCATGTGTCTTAGCTTCTCTGCAAAATATCGAGGCTAGAGCACATCCGATGCTACAGAAATCAACGCTCCCTCTTAGCGAGGAATGTGCTCTAGTGCTGCAACCCTCTGAAGCATCACTTTGTCTCTGAACCATCTCTTGCTACGCTGCTGATGTCTGGCTCTGCTGCCCATCAACTACTACGCAACTCTGATATGTGTTGCATCCATGCTGTTGCTAACATTGTTGAACTGCTATCAACTACTGCAGCTGCACTACAACTTTCTCCAATTGTTGCTGCTGCAACTGCAACAACTGCAACGGAAAAGTATCCAAACTACTGAGCCAACTGTGGTCAGTATGATGCATCTGCCACTTGAGTCTTGACTTCTGCTAGACTGCTCTGTCACTAAAGCCTCTGCGTTGCTGTTGACTCTGCTCTGTGCCAACTGCACTACTGCCAACTTTGCTCTACATTGCTTAGTCTCTGACCGCTACTAGCTACTGCATCTATTACTTTGGCAACTGACTGCACCAACTGCCACTGATCCATCCTGCTCTTGCATACTATGGGATCCCGTAGCAAGGTATTGATTCATGAGGCGGACCACGAGAATCTTGCCCATCTTGTAGCTCTTTGGGGCTACAAAACCAAATCACCCCACCACACTGTTGGAGGTATCTTGGTGATCATGGCAAACTCTTCCCCCAATCTAGAGGACAACGTGTCGATCTCAGCAGATGCATCTTGCTGATCCTGCTTCTCCTCCTTGTCCTTTTTTCTGAGAGGACATTGAGTGTTGTAGTAGCCAAGCTTACCACACTTGAAGCACTTGATCTTGGAAATGTCCTTCTTCCTCTTGCGTCGCTCCTACTGCCCCTTAGAGGTGAGGGCCACATCTTCCTCCTCCTTAACTTGCTTTGTCCCACTGCTGCTATTACCACCACCGATGGTGCTCTTCACCAGTTCTCGCCTCATCTCCTCCTGCTACAGATCAGCCCACACATGTTCTCAATTTGGTAGTTTTTCTTTGCCCAGGATACTCTGGACAAAAACTTGCCATTCTTCGGAAATGTTGTTCAGAGTTAATCGTACAAATTCTGTAGGTTGGGGCACTGTCCCTACTGAAGCCAGTTGATCCCAGACATCCTAAAGCCTACTAAGGAAGGGGTCTATATGCTCCCCTTTCTGCATCCTTGTGCATCTCAACTTCTCCTTAAGATACATCTTCCATTGCTCGGAAGATCCTTTGTACAACGTAGCTAGTGCCTCCCACATCTGTCGGGCAGTATCTTTGCCAGCTATGTGAGATACCATGTGATCTCGAATCCCATCGAGAATCAACCTCTTAGCTTTCACCATCTCCTTCTTGTATTTCTTAAGCAGATCTGCATTGACGGGTTCAGCTACCACACTATCGATATAAGTCTTGAGATCATGTTCATCTAGAAGGCATGAAATTATAGCCTTCCAGATCACATAGTTGGAGGCTCCGTCCAACCGATCTTGATCTCTCAACCTAGCTGATGCCATCTCTTTGAAAATGTTGAATTTCTTCTCTTCTCCCCTGCGCAGTTGTTGCCCAACTATTCACACTCCCTTCTAGAGTGAGAAATCTTGCACACAACGACTGCTGCTCAACTAGGAAAATTCGAACTTCTTGGCTAGAAGTCCCTTGAGGAAAGAATTCCCTCAGTGTGTGCTTTTCCTTCCTCCTGACGCTATTTGTACTAGCAAACTGCTGCGAAATCTGCATCCCAGTTGAAGATATGCTTTGTAAGGACACTGCTGCTACTCCCTCTGCCTTCGATACTCTTTGATCTAGGAAATTTTATTCTCTGTCGACTCACTCGGAGAATTAAAATTTCCACGAAAAACTGACCCTCCTGGCCAAGGAAATACATTGCCACTGGGGTTTTGAATTGATACCT
>APFE031006832.1:0-11372 GCA_000404065.3 Pinus taeda
GAGCTTGCACAACACCAAGGCTCAAGTTGTAATGGTTCCTTTTTTGTTTCCTTAATACAAATAAGTCCATTCTTCTCAGTGATTTGTTGTTAATGAATTATTTCATGTACTCCTTGGTCTATGTGATGAATATGCTTTGTTTTATGATGAATATTCAGGTGTTATGTAATCGTTTGCTTTGTTAGTGTATGCAGGTCTTAAAGTGAAGGAGGAGCTCATCTAGATCAGCAAGGCTGGACTGCTACAACAAGCGTTGGATTTGAGGTAGGATCGAACAACACTTGGTTTCTCATAGAATAATGTATGTTTAGAGAAGGATTGCTCTTGTTTGTCTTGTTTGTCGTTATAGAGTCTTAGACTCCTAGGGAGGTTAGGTTTGTCCGCAAAAATAACTCTTTCCGCATGACACCTCCTAATTAGTTTTCTTAAAATATAACTATCACCACCTTTTCCTTATTTTCCCAGAGGTGAAGAATAATTTATCCAAGTATATCTTCTCTTTGTAATTTAACTCTTTTATTTTGATTTCATAACACCACTATGAAAATTTTCCTTAGATAACTTCACTTGTTCCTCCCCCTAACTACTTGAGTTTGCGTTTCATCAACATCCCCTAAGCACTATGAGCTTATTGAAGAATAAGGGAATTTATATAATTCCCTTGCTTTATATTGTGGTCACACTCTGTTGACTATATTTATAATTGATATATCGATACACCTAAAATTTTAAACTAAATGTTGAAACATGTAGAAGGGGTAATCGTCCACCTCCATATTATATGTATTTTTTGGCATGACCGTTTTGATTTCACCCATTGTGGATTTCCAAGTGTTTTTTCCCCACATTTATGTATAAATTCTTGAACAATGTGAGCATCCGAATTCTACCAAGGCTTGGTGGTCACGTGAAATTCACATGGTAACAGGTACTATGGAGAGATGGATGAATCATAATGTTTACCTAAGATCCAATGGTGGAAATTTACTTGTGTAACCCCAACCTATCACAATGCCTCCCTTTCCACCTAATTTGGTTTGTAAATTTCTCTCAAGAGTGTTATGCCAAGAGGCTATGGCCAATAACACTATATATCCTTGTTTTAGTTGGACCTTTCACTAGAATTCCATGGAAAGAGAAAATTCTCTTGACTCTCGTGAATTTTTCACCGAATCCTGGTAAGGTTTTAAATAAACCTTCATGTAATTACACTCTATGCCTTTTCATTTCATTTTTTTTTTACTTACTTATACATTTCGTTTCTCTTCTAACTTTTTCAGGCACCATGGTCTGAAGCTAATAGGGAGGTGGTAATGTAGGAATCTGGTACACATAAAGCTCCTTTGGACAAAATGTAAATACCCACCTCCGACAATAGTTGTTGGGAGAAGGGTTTTACTAACTTTTTTGTAGAGTGATTCTCATTTAAACATTATTAACTTAATTTCATGGCTTGTTCAATTCCATTTATTTCAGTTCCTCCTAGTGTCGTCCTTGACTATCGTGAAGTAGGGTTGATATTGTTGGAAACAAAAACCTCCTTACAGGTGTCAAGGGAAAGAAATTTGAACCTATAACTCATCTTCTTCTTTTTTCAACTGAACTTTAAGTTGCACTGAGTTTAGCCCATGGATGTCTCTATTTCAAAGCTCAACCCTTATGGAACATTTTATATCTACCCACTATTTCCTTTGTGGAATTTCTTACCACCCGGTGGCTGCACTACTGACCCTAAGTTTACATCACCAGGTTATAGGTGCAGGTAAATCACTTCCTCCCCTTTAGATAGGTATCAGTCAGCATTCTATGTGCTTTGCCTTTCCTCCTTAATATAAGGTGATTTGTATTTATGTTATCAATATCTAAGACTCATGGCTTTGTCTAAATTTAATGACTACAGGTATAATGATAGTTGGGTTCATTGAATTTCATGCTAATGAGATCCACAAGCAGTGTTTAACCACTACCCTTATATTCCTATAGGTTTGTGTTCCACGCATAATGTTATGGTCCTTCTTACAAGATAATGACCCTAGCATTAATTGTTACATTGATGATAAATCCTGTCTTATGTTACTGAAGGGATTGTAATTTTTTTCCCTTTGATGTTACTATGTTGAGAGGTGAATATAAGTGGAAAGTATCCATTAGGAATCTATCCTATGATTTCTATTGTGTATGAAATCTTAGTAAATTCCAAGGGGGGCACAAAAAAATATATTTAACATAAACCCTCTTGGGTATTTTGTTTTTTCTGTTTGCTTGCTTAACTTCTGGATTGATAATTTATATAGCGTAGAAGTGAGTATGTGATTCTTCTCACTGTGGTCACCTTTAGCATAATTTTTTCTTAACAAATTGCACTCTTGTTATATTTGTTTTCTCAAATTCTCATAGAAATTCTTTTTTTTTAGTATTAGTCTCTATTTTCGTTGTGCTTATTTGAAATTTCAATTCTATAATATATGGTGCTATTAATTGAAAAGAAAATAGGTACTTAAGTATTAAATTTTATTTTTTCATATGTTTATCAAATACCTCTTAGTAGAATGTTTGGTGTTTCAGGGTGCAACTTCTCATACAGTTTGTCTAATATGTAATTTTTTAATTGCACATAACAACTACTAGTTTCCTTATATTTATTCTTAATTTGTATTGTTATACTGGTCAAAAGAAATTTTCTTGCGTCATAAAATGGTAAATGTTAATTGATCAAATTTCTCTTCCTAATATGTAGTTCCAGAGTTTTGTACATGATGCTACGATAAGTAGGTATACATGGGTTTAACGTTTCCCAAATCTTGTTAAGAATAATGTTGTCCATAGTTTTCCTCTACTCCCATATTTTTAACCTTGCACCCAACAAATATACAATAGGAGAAAAATTACTAGTATGTATCTGTATCAAATTCCAACCAATTATGTGAGAATTATCATGGACATATTTTTTTAGCAAAGACATATGAAAAAAATTGTGCACTTTAATATGGATGGGTAATGTCAGCTGATATGCTACTGACTGAATTCTATCCAAAATACCAAAGGAATATAGAATCATGATGCCATTTTTGTACAAGTTTCGATTCTTAAGGTAATTTTCCTCGATTTCACTCTTAAATATACGTGGTCTCCAAACATAAATTCCTTGTGAGTTCTCTTTTTCTTAGCTTAATGTTTCTACTTATCCTCTGTAGTTTTTATGTTTTGTCTAACTTTTTGCACCACCTATTACATTTCTTGCAATTTATCTGGCCCAAATATTAGCTTGTCCTCATGCTGACTCTAGCTAAGAGGTGTGTGGCAATTTATTCCATACAAGGCTTCGAAAGGACTTATTTTTATTGAATTTTGGAAGTTGTTGTTGTAGGAAAATTCTTTTAAGTGCATAAAATATTTCCATTTGGTAGGTTTATCCATATCGTACATCCTTAGAATGTCCTCCAAAATTAATTGGTGCTCTGCATCTTCCCATTAGTTTGGGCATGATATGAAGTGCTAAAGTTTAGTTATGTACCAATGCATCCAAATAAGGTTTTCCAAAATTTGGAAGCGAATTTAGCATCATTGTCAGACAGTATCATCTTTGGAACTCCATGTCATTGGAAAATATCCATGAAAATGTTGGGAATTTGTATTGTTACATAGGCAGACTGTGCATTTTCTACTTTACTTAAGGTGTCTACCATCACCATAATGGAATCATGTTGTCATTTTGTCTTTGGCAATCCTATAATAAAAACAATGAAATCACTTCCCATTTACATTCAGGAATGGGCAGTGGATTTAACAATCCATTGTGGTGTTGATGTTCCACCTTCACTTGATGACCTTCTAGGCATATTGACAAGTATTTTTCCACCTCCTTTTTCATGCCTAGACAAAAACAAGCTTTTCTTAATGTTGTTATCATATTTTGACATTAAGGATGTCCCGCATATGGTTCCTTATGATATTCATATAATATCATTGATTTCAACACCTTTAAATTTGCAATATACAATCTCTTTATGCAGATTAACAAATTTTTAGAGTTTTCACCATAACCTGGAATTCTGTTTGCTGCAATTTTCGTCGAATTTCTAGGTATTCATCATCGTTTTGTATTGAATTTTTAATTTGTTCTACAAAATATATATTAATAATGCTTAGAGTTATCTCCAGTAGTGAATGTGCATGTCTTCTCAAATAATCTTGTGTTTTATTTTCTTTTCCTTTTATGTGTTTAATATCAAACTTGAATTCACTAAGAAAGGACATCCACTTAGCTTGTCTAGCATTAAGATTTGGTTGGCTGAAAAAATATTTCAAGATGATATGATCTATTACTAAGGTAGCTTTCATCCCCAATAGGTAGTGTCCCCACATATTTAGAACATGTATTACAATAACTCTCTCTAAATCATATAATGCATAATTATTTTCATGTATTTTCAGCTTCCTAGACTCATAAGTCGCTACTGAATTTTCCTACATCAAAACTGCCCCTAGACCTTGCAAACAAGCATCTGTGCAAACAATAATTTTTTATTTCCGATCTGCAATTTTTCAAATAGGGGCTACTGTAAGAAGCTATTTCAATTTGTCAACTTTTTCCCGACATTTTGTTGTCCATTCAAATTTTGCTCCTTTCTTTTGTAAGGAAGTAATATGGTAGGTCAATTTAGAGAACCCTCTTATGAACCTTTGGTAATATCCCGTGATTCCCATAAATGACTGGGAATCTGACACACGCTTAGCTGTGGGCCAATTCAAAATAGATCTAACCTTTTCAGGATCCACATACAATACTTGATTTGAAATAGCATGTCGCAAATATTATATTTTGTCCTTGTAAAACTCACGTTTACTCTACTTACCATATAATTGATGCTCTCTTAAAGTTTGTAGCACCATTCTGAGATGTTTCTTGTGTTATTCATTATTGGAATACACCAAAATGTTGTTTATAAATACCAACTTGATTTATCTCGGTACTTATTAAGTACACTATTCATTGAAGACATAAAGTTTTTTGGTGCATTTGTAAGGCCAAATGGTAACGTTACAAATTGGTAGTGACCATATATGATCAAGAAAGCCTTTTTATGAATATTTTCATCCTTTATTCTTAGCTAGTGATATTCATTTCTGAAATAATTTTTTTTAAATATGGTTTTCTCGCTCACTTAATCGAACATATCATCAATACGGAGCACCGAGTATTTATTTTTAATGTTTAACTTGCTTAATTGTCAATAATTGATGAACACTATAAATATGCCGTATTTCTTCTTGAAGAATAACATAGGAGTCCCCCAACATGAGACACCTGGTCTAATATATCCCTTATCAAATATTTCATATAACTGCATCCTCGATTCTAACAACGCAGGTATACTCATTCTATAGGGAGCTCTAGATACTAGGATAAATATATATCTTTGCGAGTAGGTAAGCCTGGGATTTCCTCCAGAAAAACATTCCAAAGTTATTTAATGATTTGAAGGGCCTCTATATTTTTCTCTTATGTTTGTTTTTTATTTGTTTCCACATGCACCATAAACAACTAAAAAACTTTTCTTGCATAATTTTTCACTGTAACACTAAAATATGTCTGATTGATATGGGTTTCGGCATTCCTTTCATTAGTTGGGTTTGTCTATATTAACTCACACGCTTATTGTTTTTCCTAAAAACAATTATGACAACTCCACATTTTACCAACTAGTACATGTTTATTAACACACCATAGGATCCTAAGGGAATTATATTTAAATTCACTTTTGTGGAAAAACTATTTAAATTGATATGAAATTATCTCTCATTGCTACTTACCTTCCTCTTTGTTCCAGTTGCTAAGTGTACCAGCCATGCATCTTAATTTTTTCAATTTTTAGTTTTCATTTTTCCATAATTTGAGAACGAATGTAACTTAAACTATCCCCTGGATCAATTAAGACAGAAATATATTGGTGAAAAATATTACCTTCAATATCGATCATCGTAGATCAGTGCTTCGGTTATCTATCCTCTAGTGATGCACATATTCTTGGGATGTTTCCATAAATATCATTCAAAGTGCTTTTCTTGTAGACAACTTGAATATTTTGAATAGATATGGGATTATGGGTGGAGTCTCTCAATAGATGGGGTTCACCACACCCTGATAACCTTAGTGGTTTTCTCTCTTTAACCCCACTGGTCATTTTATTGTTCAGATACATTGGTTTGGACATTGTTTGAGATTATGCTAGCTTACTCAAATTTCCCTAACTAAAGTTCTTCATTTGATGATCCTTTCCAAAAATTTTAACATAAGACAGTTTTTGTCTTTTTGACCCCATTGAAGATTTGTTTATGTACTTACCTTCCCAAGGCTTTGATCCCTGACCCTTATTCTTAAATTTTTTGTAGCAGAGTCTTTCTTTCCTTACCACCTCATTCATTATTTTAGGATTATTGAACTCAAGCATTTCCTTGTAAGGGGTTGGTAGGAAGTTCAAAAATCATTGTACCTTGGATTTCTCCTCTTGAATATAAGGGACATAATGCACTAAATTGGTCAATTTCGCCACAAACTCATCGATAGTTAAATGCCAACCTTAACTCATGAAAATCCTTTGATCTATCATCACGATATTGTTCATTCAAATATCAGGACTTAAATTGCTTTTAGAATTCATCCTAGCACACTATCTTTTGTTCCATTGTATGTACTATTTTGACCTCTTCCCACCAGAGAGCAGAATTTTTTTTGTAGCTGATAGATGGCTAATCCTTCCTTCAAGTTGCTCCCATAGTCATAAACTTGAAAACACTTAGTCATGTTGTGGAGCCAAGCCTCTGCATCCTCTTCCTTTTCCCCATTAATATTAGGGGGTTTTATTTTCCTAAACTCCCCCTATAGATCCATATTCTTCTTATTTTTATTTTTATTTTTATTTTGGATAAGTCTTATCTGATTCACTTCCACTTTCATACTTCTATGATTCCATCTCCATAATTTTTCTTTTTGGTGGTTCTAGCTCTCTTGTTCTGTGACTATAGTTTTTAGTCAAATCCTTATCATCCTTTCATGTTCCTTACTAGCCTTTAACACTTGCACATTGTTGTTCCTGAGGTGGGCCATCTCTTGCTACAAATTCCAGATAATATTAATGAACTGATATGTTGGTGGGGGTGCCTCCATTCCCCAAACCTGCATACAATTCCACTCTTACTGCTATAGGTGGAGATGGATCCTCTACCATTGTATTGTAGCCTGATTCATTGCAATACCTTATAGTCAACACAAACAAGTATTAGCAATTCTAGACTTATGTTAACATTTATATTCTACACATCTCTAATTATTAATGTGGTGGTTCATTTCAAGACCAATTTTGAAACCGTGTTCTTCAATTTTTTATTTTTATTTATTTTTGAGATATAAATTGTACATAAACAATCTAATGAAAATTGAAATCCCATTATTTTTCTATTAATCATTTGTCTTAAAATATAGCCTCGCAACCTATTCCTTATTTGCACAGAGGTGAATAATAATTTATCCAACTATATCTTCTCTTTGTAATTTAGCTCTTTTATTTTGATTTCATAACACCACTATGAAAGTTGTCCTTAGGTAACTTCAATTGTTACTCTCTCTAACGAGTTGAGTTTGAAATCAATGAATACCCTATAAGCACTATGATCTTATTAAAGGATAAGCGCATTTATATAATTCCCTTTCTTTTGAATGTGGTCACATTCTTTTGACTATATGTATAATCAATATATGTATACACTTGAACTCTTAAAATAAAGGTCAAAACCTATAGAAGAGGTCCTTTTCCACCTTTCTTTTCTATAATTCTTTTGGCATGACCCTTTTGATTTCGCCCATTGTGGATTTCCAAGTGTTTTTTCCCCACTTTGGTGCACAAATTCTTTAACACTGTGACCATCCCAATTTCGCCAAGTCTTGGTGGTCACACAAAATTCGCATGGTAAGTGGTACTATAAAGATATGCATGAACCAAAATGTGTCCCTAAGATCCAATGGTTGAAATTTATTTGCATAACCCTAACTTATCAACCTGCTTCCCTTTTTTCCCCATTTGGTCTGCAAATTACTCTAAAGAGTGTCATGTCAGGAGGTTGCCACCAAGAACACTATCTATCCTTGTTGCAGTTGGACCTTTCACCAAAAGTTCCAAAACAAGAGAATATTCTCTTGAATCTCATGAATTTCTCACCGAAGCCTTGTAAGGGTTACAATCAACCTTCATGTACTTACATTTTATTCCTTTGTATTTAATTTTTTTCTTTGCTTCATTAGTTATACATTTCGTTTTTCTCCTTATTATTCCAGGTATCATGGAGAGAAGATAATAGTGACATGGTAAAGCTCGAATCCAGTACCCATAAATATCCTACGGATGAAAGGTAAGTAACCACCTCTGGTAATAGTTTCTAGGAGAAGGGTTTTACTAATTTTTTTGTATAATGATTCTAGTTTGAACATTGTTAATTTAATTTCTTGGCTTCTTTGATTCCAAGGCTTTTAGTGCCTCCTAATGTTGTCCTTTACCACCATGGAGTAGGGTTGATATTTTTGGAAACACAATCCTCCCTACAGGAATCAAGGGCAAGTAATTTTAACCTACAACCTCTTCTTTTTCTCTACTGAACTTTAATTTGTTGCTCAGTCTGGCCGATGGTTATGACTATTTCAGAGTTCAACCCTTATGGATCGTTTTTTATTTACCCACTGTGTCCTTTTTCAAATCTCTTACCACCCCGTGCGTGCATTGTTGGCCTTAAGTTTGTATCACCATGTTATAGGAGCAGGGAAATCAATTCTTCTCCCTTACACAAGTATAATTCACCATTCTATATACTCTACCTTTCCTCAATATAAGGTTCTCTGTATTTATATTCCAAATATATAAGACTCATGGTTTTGTCCAAAGTTAATTAGTACAGGTATCATGGCAGTCGGGTTCATTGAATTTCTTGCTAACGAGATCCACAACTAGCATCCAACCACTACCCTTATATTCCTACAACTCAATGATGCACACATAATGATAGGGTGCTTCTTACAGCACAATCACCTTGGCATTAATTGTTACATTGATGATAAATATAGTCTTGTGTTATTAGAGGGATTGCAATTTTTTTCCTTTTGACTTTACTTCGTTGAGAGGCAATCATAAGTGGAAGCTCCCCATTAGGACTATAGCCTTTGATTAATATTATGCGTGAAATCTAAGGAAATTCCTAGTGAGCTGCAAAACGATATATTTAACTTAAACCCTCATAGGTATCTTTTTTTATGTTCACTTTATTCACTTTTGAATTGATAATTTATATAGTGTGGAAGTGAGTATGTTATTCTCCTCACTATGCCCACCTTCAGCAGAATGTTTTTCTTGATGAATTGTGTTCTTGTGATATTTTTTTCCTCGAATTCTCATAGATTTTTTTTTTATTTTTTTAATATTAGTCTCTCTTTTCATTATGCTTATCTGAAATCTGAATTCTATAATATATGGTGCTATTAATTGAAAATAAAATAGGTATTTCACTTCTTCTTTTTTCCATATGATTATCATATACCTTTTAGTAGAGGGTTTGGTGTTTAAAGGTGTCGGTTCTCATATAGTGTATCTAATATGTAATTTTTGAATTGCAAAGAACAATTCCTTATTTCCTCATATTTTTTCTTAATTCATATTCTTATCGTGGTTAAAAAAAAAATATTTCATCATAAAATGGTAAATGTTATTTGGTCAAATTTCTCTTTGTAACACCCCCTTCAAGGTCTACCCAAAGTAACCATACCAACTGAGGGAAACATGAGGATATATGCTACTATAGTCAAACTTGACCTCCTATGTCACCTTAATGAAGTGGAATGAATAGACCATCACATACAGTCATCCAACATCATCAACAGAGCCCTTAGGACACATGTCAGCCACTTAGATAGCCTGTCCCTAGATATCACTTCTATTCTGGACCTCTTAGGGCATATTTCCTCTCCTGTTATGGGAAATTGAGTGGCCAAAAACCTAAATTCCCTCTCGCAGGCCTGCTTGCTAGAAAATGTGGACCAAAATTGTAGTTCTGTGCCAGAAACCTTGAGATTTAAGCCGCTTTTCTAGCCCATAATCGTGGCCTCTGCCCAAAACTTGTTGTAACTTTCAAAATTCATTAAAAACATAATAAAAGTGTTGATCAATCAAACATCACCCTCCGGACTAGGCTTGAGCATCCCCACCCCTGACTGACATTCTGTTAAACACTTGGCATCAATGAAAACTATAGGTCTAGGATACAAGACATAGAATAAATGAGTAACAAACTTATGAAACATTACCAGAATGATAATCTCCTTACCCATTGAAATATTACATCATCAATTAGGTATTGTATCCATCCATTTGATAGTTACAAGTAAATATATGAGATAACCATGACATCAGCCAATCCTTCAACCATGCTTATAACTAGCATAAAACCATATAAACATTAGAGATATGAAAACCATTAAATCCACATATAAATAAATGCAAAAGTAATACAACTTAGATTTTATTAGTTATACAAAAATACGATAAGGTTCAATACTTCCATATACCACTCGACCATAGGTATGGATAAACCAAATCTCTCCTTCATCCAATCACCCCAGTGCCACTTTCCAAGCATGAATGTTGGATCTCATAGAATAACCAATCCAAGAAAAAACAAGGGAATCTAGAGGTTAAACTACCTCCACCCTCACCAAATTGTGATCACACCAAAATTGGTGCTCTGATCACAACTAGACAGAACTTGGAATGTCATTCAGAATCTATCACTATCCTTGAGGAATTTTCCATCTCCTTGTCTCTCACGCTTTACCACAACCCAAACCAATATCACTATGTTGTAAACAAAGACTGCTTCCTCAGGAATTACATGTATCCTGCCAAAACTAGTTGAGGGATTCCTAGGCCTTTATGAGTTAAAGTTGAGACCACCTCCTCCTCTGATTCTGAAATCCATTCGGCTATTCGAAAGCCTAAAATCCAAAATAAAGATCCCAACATATCATAGCATCTAGAAAAAGGATATGCTAGGCTAAATTCCACTATTATAAGCCGGCAAGTCCATGTCGCCGACAACAAGACAACCATACACCAACATGAAAAGCCATGCATGTCTAGACTAGCTAAGAAATTAGACATGCAAAAGGTTACCTGCAAGTATTCCCGTTGAAGGTGCTTCATCCTACTTTTCTTTCCTTGATCCTTTCCTGCTTTTCCTTTCATTGCTGCAAACTAGAGTGCTTCAAGAAAAATCTAAGTGACCAAGAGAGTGAAAGAGATCTCTATCTATCTATCTATCTATCTATCTATATA
>APFE031006832.1:11617-21782 GCA_000404065.3 Pinus taeda
ATATAATAATGTGAGAGCTCCAAACTTGAACTTTACAAAAGCCATGAACTAATCCTTAGAAGCCTTTCTATGCATGAGGCCTCTAATTTCTTCATTTTCCATTATTTTCCTTCAATTTCCTCCTCACATGTAACCTGTGACCTTTTACCTTCGTTTTCTCCTAATTTCCTTTATTTTCATAAATGGATGTGCCAAAAATATTATTTTTCCTTTTAATTCCTCTTCCTTAGCCTTTGCCAATTTCTTGAGCCAAAACACACATTCAGTGATGTCAACTAGGATATATTTTCCCAACATTCTACTTGGACTACATGTCCCTTAACCGTGGCCTTATTTTGCATTTGTTAACTTTTATTACATGAACTTTTCACTAGGGCTATTATAGAACCATCCCCCTTGGGGAACAACGTCCTTGGTGTTAAACCACACCAAGACCTCAAGAAAACTATTGAAAAGAAAACATACTACCCATGGATATTTACAACTTAGCTCGTTGCAATATTTACAATGAAGGACCTGCTCAAAAGCAAAACATCATGACAACATGACTAGATAAAAATCATACCGCATACCTTTATAAAAAAGCTCATTATGGTATTTAAAATAACCACATATACACATATTCACATTTTCTAAACCAGTAAATAGAAGGATGTGATGCCCATACCAATCAACAGGGGAATCTAGATGATGATACCTCCACCCTCAAAGTAATACCAGGATTCACCTCCTTCCCAGGAAGTCCAGAATCCATTGTCATAGTCAAAGTTGCATCCAATGTGCAACACTACAATCTTGCGTCACTTGTCCTCTTGGTTCATTCTTTCAAGGCACACTCCCAATGTGTATCTAATTCCATCTAGCAATGCTAATGATCAAAACCAATATATCTATGACCTTCCCTTCTCTTCTACACAGTCCCACAAGAAATCCTATCACCCCCTTCCATGCAGTCACTCACCTTCCAAGTTCCCCAGAATCCACTATCCTGGGTGATCCATCCCTTGTCAAGGCTTCCTCACATCAGAAGATACAAAGCAAAGGCATATACCTCCCTCAAACCATGATATTGGTCACAACATTCTCCTGGAAATCGAAAGCGAATATTGGGTACCAGTGTCCCACGATGGCCATGCTCCTGAAGTGTTTTACTAGCATATTGTTGAATGTTCTAATTTATTTCACTATTGCTGCCTATTCTTGAAAACAATTTCAACCACCCAACGGGGCATGTTCATGGATTCCTGTTCCAAGTAAATAATTTCCATTAGATTCAAATAAATTGAAACAACCACAAATCATATTTCATTGGTATTTTGACAATAAGGTACACTTGAAATCTTGTTTGCTTCCTATCACAACAAGTCAAAATAGTGTATTTCACCAAATCAAAATGTATAAAAACATCACATCAAGTTAGCTCAAAATATAACCATAAAAACCATAAATCACATGTAACTATCATAAACCCAATCATAGATCACACGTAATCATCATAGACCATAATCATAAATCACACGCATACTATAACTGAATAAAATACTGATACTTATCCTTTAATGAATCCTTAGCTTCCACCTTTGTAATTATTATGTACACACTCTACATCAGTTACCACACTAGAAAAATACCTAGTGTCTTCTCCTCAGCCATCTTCACATACATGTAGTGTGCATCACACACATACAACTACACACATCATACAATAGCATGCAATACATGCATCTACAACATTTTCATATGTACCATATGTACACTACAACCACCTTCGCAATGTGTGCACAGCAACACATGTACATGGTACGACCGACACAACATGTACACAATGCCACATGTACATTGCACCATTGTGCAACATGTAGACAATACCAAATGTACACATCATCAGATGCATGAGATGTGTGCAACACCACATGTACATAGCATCACATGCATGACATGTACACAACACGACATGCACACAACACCACGTGTAGAATATGTACACGGCACCACAACCTCACATCACCACTTGTACAATCATGCACACAACACCATATGTACATAGCACCATATGTACAACTTGCATAGAACACCATATGTACATAACACTACATATCCAACATGTACATAAAATCATTTATACTTAGCACTGCATATCCAAGATGTGCCCAACACCATATGCACACAACACTACATATCCATTATGTACATAACACCATCTATACCCAACACTACATATGCAATATTCATACAACACTATCTGTACCCTCTTGTACATAACATTGCATAAACAACATGTACACATGCTATGTATACACAACATTGCTTGCTCACAACGTCATAGATGAAACATGTACAACGTATACAACATATGCACAACAATAGTACCTCACGTTCAAAAGCACACTATTTCTACCAGAAACCTTGCTCCTAGTGTCTTATCTATGCTTGTCCTAACATGCCATAGACCACACTGATTTCATTTTGTTTATGTATCCTTCAACATTACTTTTCATAAACATATGCATAATACAAGTATACAATATCAATTCATATCCACATGATACTGACGTTGTATATTTGTCATGACTACTCTTCCCACTTGATTCCTCATGAACCAAGAATCTCTCCATGCCATTCACCTGCATAAAAAATTATTCCTCCACAAGAATGAACCTTGACAACCTTGTCAGACATCGGCAAAATACATACATACATACATATATGATCATTAGCATAAAATAATCATCACTCTACCACACAACAACATGCATACATATATAAACATCATCATAATCATGATCATGACATACTTACCAGATAACATAAAGTGTAGGTTAAGAGAATTCCTTCATCCATGTACAACATGTACAACATTGAGAGCAATCATTCCCAACATAGGCAAGGTTTCTAATGCCTTAGATCCTTTTAATTTATCTTTTCTAGTTACCTTTCACATGCATGTACTTCCATCATCCATTTATCATTATGGACCAGCCAGTCCAATCGAATGTCATAGTCTTACCTTCCACTTTGCTTACTCATGCATACAGATTCATTTGACTCTTACCTTACTTGTTGGGTACCACATGAGTCTCCCCAATCTCCACTAACTTTCCTCTTTCCCAACCAATTCCCAAGACTCAAAACTTAAAAGGCAACCTAAAACGAAAATGAGAAGAAGATCATGAAAACCCATAACAATAATATGACACTACAATAAAGTGGCATAACTATGCACGAGACACATGCAAAATCACAAATGAAGTGAAACAATCACAAAAGACCAATAGCACAAGACTAACAACAGACATCATCACTCAATCCCCATGGTTCCCAGTGCTTCAAAGGAAAGTTCAACCTAAGCCTTCTTCAAGATTCATGGCAAACTCTCTTGCCATCCAACTCCCTGCACTACACTTCCATAAACACATAATGTCAATGCATAAATAAACATAACAATACATCAATTACCTTTTCTATTCGTTCCAAGATTTCTGCCTTGCAACTGAACATATCCACACCATAGCTCAAGGGAGTCCAATTATCTTGACAGATCCACCTGTAACTAGAGACTAGCTAATACACTTGTCAGGTACATGTTCCTAAATCTAACACATATCCACATAATGTCAACAAAATCAAGGTTAAGCAAACTCCCTGTATGTAAAGAAATCATTTTTTCAGAACTAGGGTTTGCAAAACCTAGCCAAAGGAATTCTTGCCCAATTCCCTTGTTTTACCTTTTTCCGTGTTGCAATTGAGGCTTACTATGCATTGTTGCATCACCCAACTATTATTTATATAAACAAATCAACAATTACCTTGTCACACTAATACCAAGCATGTTTCCTACAACTTCTCACACATGTCAACCACATGTTCCAGATATCAAGGCGATCATATCTATCAATTCAAAATCAACCTTTACCGGGACTGACAATCATGTCATAATCCATATTAAACTCATAGTCATCAGTTATAACACATAATGTTACAACTATCACTTATCATAATCAAGTACATGTCTTCTATCTCAACTCATATGTATTAGCATAATCATCTTAAAACAAGATCATTTGAACACATACTCATATTATGCAATTTATCAAACATTTAGCCAACTTTCAACATACCATGTTAAATAAATAAACTAAAATCAAATAGTCAAGAACCAAATATACAACATAAGAAAACTTGTACATTACTGTGTCTTAGGGAAGGCTATCTTGTCTACACAATCAATCTAGTTAGTATAATATTACTTCACAAAATATCAACTCAAACATAAATAAGATCATGCTATCTAGAATAGTGAGTAGCTAACATGTTTACATCATAACTCATACACAACTATCATTCACACATATGCAAAGTCAATCTATATTAGTACAACACCATATCACAAATATGTTGGCTCATACCTGACTGTCGTAACTATAACCATCTGCATAGGCCAATGCAATTTAGCATGATACATATAACATCAAGGTAGAAATGATATAACCATAATCATCAAGCTAACTATCATTCTCATCAATAACATATAGCCTAATCATCAAGCTAAGTGTCATATAACAACAACAAGTTAATCTATAACATAATTATGAAGTTATCTGATATAAAAACAAAATAGCAATGGATACAACTACATGTTACAATAATTCCTGACTATCTAACACACGTGCATATAAGAACACTAATCAACTAACATCTATCATGAATGTAACCATAACATCAAAAGACATGTAAATAACCCTAATGTATATAAACCTAATGCATATAACAATCATTGACTTACATACATGCATGCCAAACATATCATAACTGTATGATGATCTTCTCTTACCCTAAAGTCCAATCCTACAACCTAATTATGATGTTATATATCTCCTCCTATAACTTAGCCAACACATTAACATCACAAAAATCAATAGCACCATGATGACCCAAATTGCATACCATGACTTCAGAAGGAATATTTGACCTACTATTCATGCATAGATATAACCAAGTCCATACATGCATGACGACAACCATTACTCCGTTGTACACATTGCCACATGCAACCATTAACATGCATACAAAATCCCTAATCAACTACACATACATATGAACAAATGTAGCCAAGCATAAGATATCAATTCTTGTAATCAAACTACAAGACTGATACATGTAATCAAACATAAAAGAATGCAACCTAATTAGGTTTCATATAATCATGTAAATAGTCATATACTTCTAATGATGCATTCCACAAAATCACATCAACTTCCTCATGACAACCTTACTACAATTATTATCAATCAATATGTAATGCAATAAGCACATGAAATGCAAGTGTAAGAGACACATAAGCAACTGACATGCATGCATGACCAACACATTCACCCAAGGAGAGCACAACCATGCTCTGATACCAATCTATAACACCCCCTCCCAGGTCTACCTAAAGTAACCATGCTAACTAGGTAAACATGAGGTGAGATTCTACTACAATAAAATTCGACCTCCTATGTCACATTAACGAAGTGGAATCAACAGAACATCACATACAGTCATCCAACATCATCAACAGAACCCTCTGGAAACAAGTTAACCACTTATACAACATGTCCCTAGATCCCACTACTTTCTGTAGCTCTTAGGCCATAGTCGCTCTAATTTTATGGACAAGGGAGCAGCCATCAAGATAAAGTCACTCTCAAACACTTGCCTACCAATGATTATGGACCATAATTGTTAGTTTTTTGGCAACGAACTTAGGATTTAAGCCATTTTTCTATGCCAAAATCTTGGCCTCTACCCAGAACTTGTTTTAACTTCCATAATTCATTAAAAACACAATAACGATGCTGATGAATCAAATATCACCCTCAAGACAAGGCCTAAGCATCCTCAACTGGGACTAACATTCTATCAAACACTTGAAATCAATACAACCTACAAGTCTAGGATACAAGACATATCATAAATTATTGAATCAACTTATGAAACATAATGAAAAGGATCACATCATCAATTAGGTCTTGCATCCATCCATTTAACAATTACAAGTAAATATACGAAATAACCATGACATGAACTAGTCATTAACCATTCTTATAACCAACATAAAACCATATGAACATAATAAACATGAAAGCCATTAAATCCACATATAAATCAATGCAAAAGTAAGATAATTTTTTTTTTATTAATCATAGGCAAATTTGACCAAGTTCGGGACTTCCATGTACCACCTAACCATAGAGATGGCTGAACCAAATATCTCTTTTAGCTAGCCACCTATGTGCCATATTCCAAGCATGAATATGGGATCTCATAGAAAAACCAAGGGAATCGAAAGGTTAAACAACCTCCACCCTCACCAAATAGTGATCACACCAAAACTAGTGCTCCGATCACAACACAATAGAACTTGGATTGTCATATAAGATCCATCATTATCCTCGAGGAATTTTTGGTCTCCTTGTCTCTCATGCTTTACTGCAATCCAAACCTAGACCACTAGGCACTAAACCGAGACTACTCCCTTACACTCTACCATTTATCTCACATAAACCGGTTAACGGATTCCTAGGCCTTTGGGAGTGAACCTTGAGACCAACTGTGTCCCAGATTTTGAAATCTATTTGGCCATTCCAAAGATATAAAACCAAACTAAACATCCCAACACACCATGGCATCTGGAAAAAGGCTAGGCTAGGGTGAAATCCATTGTCATAACCTGGTAAGACCATGCCACTTACAAAAAGAGAACCATACACCAACATGCAAAGTCATGCTTGTACAAACCAACTAGGAAATCTAACATGAAAAAGGTTACCTACAAGTATTCCTGCTGACGGTGCTTGATCCTGCTTTTGTTTCCCTGATCCTGGTTTTCTTTTCCTTTCCTTGATCCAAACTAGAGTGCTACAAGAAAACTCTAAGTGACCAAGAGAGAGAGAGAGAATAATTAGAGTGCTCTGAATGTGAACTTGACAAAAGCTAGGAACTAATCCTCAGAAGCCTCTTTATGCATGAGGCTTATAATTTCTCCATTTTCAATTATTTTCCTTCAATTTCCTCCTCACATCCAACCTGTGACCTTTTACCTTGCTTTTCTCCTAATTTCCTTTATTTTCATAACTGAATCTGCTAAAAAGGTCTTTTTTCATTTTAATGCCTTTACCTTAGCCTTTGCCAATTTCCTTAGCCAAAACACCCATCTAGTGAAAGCTAAAATACACATCTAGTGATGTTCACTAGGATGTATTTTCCCAACATTCAGCTTGGAATACATGTCCTTAACTATGGTCTTATTTTTCTTTTATTAACTTTTATTACCTGAACTTTTCACGAGGGCTATTACATTCTTCCTACTTTGTAGTTCCATATTTTTGTAAATGATGCTATGATAAGTAGGTATACATGGGTTTAACTTTTCTCCACTCTTGTTAAAAATTGCATTGTCCACATTTTTCCCCTACATGCATATTTTTAACATTGCACCCCACAAATCTACAAGAGGGCATAAAATACTATGTGTAATAATATCTTTCTTAATAGGGTAGAAAATTTATGTTGTTTAATTGACTTTTCGAAAATTCCTCACAATAATATTTTTTTCTACACATCTCTCATCCCATTGGTTATCTTCTAGCAATTCGTGTTGCATGTTTTTTTCCTAATGAAATCCTAGTTTCCATTTGCTTACCATATAACAAATTTATGAAATAAACCCATATAATTTGTTTCTATCCCCAGCAGAAGTTGTATTTAAGCTTGACTTACTGTAACTAAGCACATCCATTTTGACCTACTATGTTTGTTAAGCACATTGCACTATGTTATGGTGTCTTGCGCTAATTTATACGACTCAGAGTGAGTTGGTACTCTAACGTGTTCTAATCCTAGCATAATAAATGAGGGTGAGTGGTCTAACTACTCTCTCATTATACTCATACCTCACTTCCAAGTGTTTTCACTTCAGTTCAACCCTTCACACTTGCAAGAAAATATGCATAGATCATAACAAAATTACCTTCATACTTAAATAAGGATGAATACACACACACAAGCACACACATATATTTCAAGTAAATATACAGATAATAGACTTCTATGTTAAAATATCAAATATACTCTTATGGCTCATGGAGACCTCTACTCTATTATAACATAATCCTTGACATGGACATAAATACATTGTTTTTATGAACCAATAATCAAGTAATCAAATCAGAAACTTATATGTACACATAAAATTCTAACTATATTTGTTGTTGGAACTATACTTGGCAGAAACACTATCCTCCCAACCATGAACTGAGCCACGAGTTCCCCCCGAGCTGAGATATGATTGCCTCCGAAACAACCCCCTCATTGATTTTTGAAGGTATATTTGATAATCATTCTTTTTGCATCACAAATAAGATAAGTAGAAATTATATTTCCAATTATTTTTAGAGATATCCATTCCTACTATATCCCCATTGCAATAGTAAGATCCGCAATTACCTCCGAATAAACCCCCTCATTGGATCTTGAAGGTATCTTTTAGAATCATCCTTTGGCATCACAAATAAGATAAGTAGAAATTATATTTCCAATTACTTTTAGAGATATTTATTGCTACTATATCCCCATTGTAGTAATAAGATACGCAAAGAAGAAAATTGCTCGAGAGTAATTCACTAATGAGTCAACAATGTTCTATAAAATTACTAGAAAAGAAAAATGTAGAATATTAAAGAAAGGAATCATAATATTCAAATTATTATGTCTCACAACGAAAATACCATTTAGTATAATATATATATTATATATATATATTTATATATATAGTATGAAAAAATTCTTATCTCATTATATTTATTTCTTTTCACGTTAATGTCCTTCATTCTCATTGTTTATCAATTAATTTTTGCTATTGTATATACAACTGTAATCTTTATAGTACTTTCTATGACAACAATTTCCAATTTATTTTATAATACATAAATGTTGAAATAATGAATAATCAACATAGATCCATCTTAATACCAACTCTATCAAGCGTTGAGAGGGATCAAATATCTCGATATGCAAACCACTTTTTTGAGTGCAAAATCTGAGGAAATGTTTCCACCTCAAGAGATTTGATGTGTATCGATGCTTGATAGATCTGTGTTTAAGATGGTTTTAGGTTGGTTATATAATACTATATCATATTGATATCTATATCTGTGTGTCTCTTTCTTATTCCCTCTCTCTATATCACCCCCCAAAAATACACACACTCTTTATATAGATCTGTCACTCTCTCCCTTCCTCTTCCTCTCCCTCTCTCAATCTTCCCCTTCTCTCCCACTCTCCTCTATACCTCACTCTCTCTCCACCTCTCCCTTGTCACTCCTCTTTCTCAACATTTCTCCCTCTCTCTCTCTCCCTCCAACTCCATATCTCTCCCTATATCTCTATCTTTCTCTCTCTCTCTGTCTCTCTCCCCTTCCAACTTCATCTGTCTCTTCCTCTCTCCCCCTCTCCTTCTCTCTCGTGAGCCTTGTCTCTCCCTTTCTCTCCCACCTCCCACTGTCTCTTCCCCCTACCATCAATCTCTTTCTCTCTAACTCTGTCATTATCTCCCTCCCACTCTACTTCTCCTATCTCCCCTCCATCTTTGTGTCTCCCTCTCTCTCTCTCTTCCCCTTCTCTCATTATTTGTCTCCTCTAGTCTTCTCTCTCTTCCCTCCTCTCCTCTCTCACTCACTCTTTCTCCATATCTCCCTCGTCACTCTCTCTCTCTCTCTCTCTCTCTCTCTCCACCATGTCTATCTATGTATTTATTCTTTCCTCCCTCTCTACCCCAACAACTCCATCTCTCTCTCACTCTCTCCTTCTCTCTCTCCACCCTACAACTATGTGACTATCTCCCTCTCCGTCTCTCCCCCTCTCTTCGTCCCCTATCTCCCTTTATTAAATTTGATCCTATTGTATTGTGTTTAATAATGTATCTAAATTAAAAAACTCAATTGGTTGTAAAAAATTAAACCTATGTTTAGGATCAATAATATCAAAGAAAAAAGATTAATGAAAAACTTAAAAGAATCATGTAGTATATTTCCTCTATTATTTTTAGTCACTTTCATTGCGCTTATTGCTTGGATCTTTTCTAAAATAGAATTATGTTGGTTCTTAATAATATTATTTATATTAT